>SNQN01011023.1:5363-20179 GCA_008642245.1 Bassia scoparia | reverse complement strand
TCAATCTTTTGATGGAATGATGAATGCAAATCGTTGGATTGTCTGGATTGCCATGTCAATCTACAGGTCTGGATGTAGGGTTGGCAAACTTGGCCTATTTTCCTTTTGATGCATTCGGATTATCCATTTCTGTATTACTTCTCTTTGAACATTTCTAATTGTTTCTCTTACTTTCTTTTCTTCATTGGATATTTATGAGCAATACTCAGTTACATTTAATAGACAATTTGCATTTATGTCATTTGTGATTAAATTGTTGATTTTGTGATTTTTTTTTTATGTTGTGTTTTTTGTTTAATTTCGAATTGTATTCATTTTAGCAATATTCCATTCCAGCATTTTGGCAAGTAGTTTAATTTGGTTGGTCTTGTTTTCTTTTCTTGAGTTGGGTTTTGCTAGTGAGATTAATGGTGGTTATTTTGTTGTAGTTTTCTTATCTGTTTTATGTTGCAATTTGAGCTAATGCTAGTTGTTGTTCAATACTGTTGTTCCTATATGATTTGTATTTGTTGATTTATGAATGCAAATTTGATCTGGGGGAAGTGTGACTTATGTATTAAGGCTATTGCAGGCTTTTTGTCTTGCATTTGCCAATCTCCCTCCGTTTTTATTTGTTTTCGGTTTTTGGGGGATTGATGTAGTGGAGATATGTGCAACGTTTGGCGAAAATTTAATGAAAGTGGAATGTGGTTGAATGTTGATATTGGTATGGATGAAATTGAAAGTAGAGGATAATAAATGCTGATTTCAAGTTTTTTTATTCACTTAGGAATATGTTATACATGTTTGATTGAGTGTACATGTTTAAAATAAAAAGGTGACATAATTTTGTAACCATTTATGGTTTTATAGGTATATAGTGCAAGTAAATAAAACGGAGGGGGAGTATTGTTCGATCTTGCAATGATTAGTGGTGTGCTGTATTATTGTTATTATTGGATTGCAAGCAAACCCTCTATTATTTGTTGTGTTTTTTTCAGGGTTATTGTCGGTTATTGGCAAGATGATTCTTATATTTCTTCGCTATTCAATTTCCGATTTCACGCAGGTTCATTTATACCTTTTTAGGGGCTCGGGTTGCTTCTCTGTGATTACCGTGCTCGGGTTCATTACTTGCGCAGGACTTTTGAACTGGCGTGTTGGCTGTATTCGTATTTTATGTTGTTGGTTGGTTGGAGCTTTCTACTTTCTCGCCATATGAACTTTTGAATTCAAGCTATCTGCTTACTATTTTTTTACTAAGATACTCTGATTCACTGCTTGCATGATCAAAAGTTGATTCTGACCTTGTGTAACTGAACTTTAAACAACGTTGGGGGTTTGTAGATTAAATTGGCGAGTTATATATCAAAAGGATGCGGGAACGTCCTTTTCGAAGTGATAGTATTGCGGGAGTTTGTTTGATTATAGGAATCTATTGTGTATTCATGTGCAAATTTTTCTTACAGCTGTACATTGATGTTGATGTTCCTTCTGCTTGTGGTGGAAGGCGTTCTGTACACAGTGTGTTATTAACATAACTGGAACAGGTTTTTTTTTTAGCTTTCTTTTTACTTTAAGGTTCCTGAACTAACTAGTGCATGGCATTATCAAAGTCCATGATATCTTGTGCTTTCAGGACTTCCAAAAGATGCACAGAGAACTAACAAATTTTGAAATTTTTATAGGAATTTGTTTCTGCAAATGCGATTGGGAACTTCACATTTGGGAGCTCAGGTATTTCTCCTTCATTTATTGTCCTGTTAATTGTTTTTGTTTCATCTTCGCTCTAGCTTTCATTAAGGCAATTTGCCACAACAACGAAGTTGGGCTTAGGTGCAGGACCACAAATTGATGGGTGCAAGCAACCGCAATAAGGTGGTGCATGGAATGGCATAATGCTTTTTTTATGCCTTTAACATCATTATTAAGCATACCAAAAGTAATATTTTAGTTGCATAACATATATTAATTAAGTAAAAAGAATAGTTATCGGAAAAGTCTCCGACAATTCATTTATGTCATTCCAATGCACCCTTGGCGTTTCGTGCTGTTTTTGCCCAGATCAAAGTCGTGCTGTATCTCTGCACCTCTTGTAAGTGTCGAAGTAGAGGATTATATGATTGGAATAGGTAATAATTCAAAGTTGTTCTACCTTTATAAGTTATCAAATAAGCATTCTTTGTTTGCTTTTTTCTTTCTTCTTTTATTTCATTGTTTGGCCTTTGTGGCGCTGATGAACGATCCCTTTTATATCTATTTTTACATTCAATCAATGTTAATTTTTTTGAATGGAATATATGTTCTACTTTTACTATAGAGTTTTTGGCAAAAAAAAGAGGTGCCTCGTACCGAAAGTACGCCTTATCGCCTAGCCGCCTGGCATTACTTTAGACCCTTAGTTGCTTCGGGCCCTTGGCTTCATTTTAGATCTAGTGCCAAAATAGTTACTCCCGCTCACTACTGTATCATTTTCAATCGCACTTATTGGCTTAGGGAAAATTACAAAATGACTAGAAAGGAAAAGTGACTACAGGCTACACATTTGGAAAAGTGCCACATCGTCACATGTGGTGTCAATGGGCAGGTTATGAGGCAGGGTGAGAGAGCGGAAGGGGGGTCACTGTTTGTAGTTGGTTCTTGGATGTAGGGGTCTTTAACTGGGTTCATGGATCTCTCATTTCTTAGAGGAAATGGGGCATTTTCCTTAATCTACGCGGTTGGGAATGACATTAGGGAATGAGGGCATCCATTTTTATATTTAAGTTAAGGATTTCTCAACCACTAGATGAAAATGAATGGACTCTGCCTTTCTCTAAAATGGAGGGATCCTATCCTTTACTGGAAATCACGAGTGGTGGAGGTATTGAAGAGAAGGCGCTTAAATCTTATGCTAGGAAGGAGAAGGGTTCGAGGGTTGTCCTGGGGTATAAGTGTGGTACGTACGGCACGACCAAGTTGAGATCGAGTTAAGAATGGGTCGGCCGTGAACTAATGACGGTTTAGCGAGACGGTAATCGGACTTTGGAGGTGAAGGTTGAATAAGGGTCGTTGTTTGTGCTAAGAGATTGTTAATGTTATTAGTGCCTTATGCGCTTTGAAGTTAGTTAGTGCAGAAGAAAGGAAGCGGTAATTTTGGGAAGCTTTGATGAGTGTACAAAGGTGTTCCGCTCAGGAGGTTCAATTGGTGGTGACTTTATGGACCATGTTGGGAAGGCGGGGATGGCTTTTGATGTTCATAGAGGTTTTGGGTATGGGTACGGCGCTCCGGAGAGACCTATTTGGATTTTGGTCTCTTATGATTTCAAGTCTGCTATATTTGGTTTAGATTAAGTTTCCCACTTGATAACTTTCGAGGCGGTGCCATGCCAACTCATGACTTTCTGCTCTAGCGAGGCAGGTAGACAAGGTTGCGGTAACTTGGCAAGTCATCCATGAGAGGGTTGTTCCAACACAATAGACTTCTTGGTTATGACTATCTAGTTGAGAGAACATTGCATAAGAAAACGGTAGTCAAGGGAGCAGGATAAGCATGGTGGACCTTAAAGATGCAAATGCTAAGGTTTTTCACCGAATGGACCAACCGAGGCTTAATTCGGGATGGGAGGTTAGATCACGATGCACACTGGTCAAAACTGAAATGTTTCTAAGAGTGGCAAAAGAGGTCTGGGGTACCAGGGGAAAACTATGGGGCTAGCGAGGTGAAACAACAATCAACAAAAGGGATTTATCTGTCTGGTAAACAGGCACTAATGCCAACCCTTTGGAGATTAACGACGCTGAAGTAAAGCAAAGGTTACCAGTGGCAACTAAGAAAAGGCTCCCAGGAGGTTTTGAAAGGTTACTTAAGGGAGAAAGGGAGATTTAATAAGATGGCCAAAGAGAAGAAAGAGGGCGAGGAAGGCTTTGGCATGGTCAGGTGTGTCAAGATGAAGAACCACAGGTCTATTGGTCAAGTGGCGATATCAAAGAAGTGGAAGGAGTACTTTGACGAATTGTTTAATGGAAGCCAGGGTTATAGGGGATACGTTTGTTGAGGAAGGAGGAAAATCACTATGGGTTCTGTCCAAAGTTAGAGAGTAGAGGTAGAGAGTTCGCTTTGAAGAGGATGAATCGAAGAAAGCGTTGGGTTGATGGATATATCGCTGGAGGTGTAGGTGTTTGTTAAAAGGAGTTGTTCAACAGATTGGAGTTTCAGCCTTTTGTTTTGAAATCAACTCGTGTTGCTGAAGAGGTGAGGAAGGCCTTTTTTCGCTTTTATGTTTGGTCGGGGGGTGCAATACTATTATTCCAATTTTTAAAGTTACTTTGTGGAAAAACAACAGAAACACAACAAGAGCTGACCAACAGCACCTTGGTATCAGTTTATAAGAACAAAGGGAGTTGTACTCTCATCAAGACTTTTGCTCATAATACCTACTATTGGGGAATCAAGCTTATAAGCACTTATGGAAGATTGTGGGGGACGGGGTACTAGATTGGTAAGGGAATGCACTAGCATATCGCGAAAAACCAAGGGAGAGATCCACATGGAAGACATTTAATGTAGACAACATGATGGGTTTTAGGGCGAGGAGGAAGACTTCATCTGTTTTATTGATCTAGAAAAAATTTATGGACAAGTACCAAGGAATCTTTTGGTGAATGTTGTAAAAAGGTATATTCCTCGAAGGTCATATTGACTTAGTTGAAGGACATTGTTAGCTTGCTGTCACAAATGTCAGAGGACTTGTGATGGATGACAAAACAGATTCCCTTACAACTTAGGTTTTACATCAAGGCGTCGTGTCGAGCCCTTTACTTTTGCTGGTTATAGTAAACTGATGACGTATCAGTCAATCTAAGGGGGGGGGGATGATACATTGTCGTTATGTTATCTTTGCGGATGATATCGTCATTGGTGGATGAAACTAAACTTGGGTATACCCGTTTGAGCCATGCAGACAACGGGATTGAACCTATTTCTACTGAACAACTTAGTCGAACTTTAGATGAATGACTTTTAGTACTTAAACTGAATTCATTTATTGAACCTTACAATTTTCTTAAGTTAAGTTTTTTTATGAAGTAGAATTATTTATACTAAAGTGAACTTATTATACTAACCAAATTATTTACTGACGAGAACGGACCTAGATCAGAGTGTGAGTTGGAACAAAAGATCTAACCCAAATGACGTGGGATTTAAGTATCTTGTGGCAATCATCTAGCAAGTGGGTGATATCGTCTAATCTGGCCATAGCTTTAAATGGAGAGTTGGCACGTGAGTTTGTCGCGATCGAGTCCCTCTAAACTAGAAAAGTTCTACGTATGAATCATATTGCTTTATGGTTACGGATGTTTCTTTAGCTTCCAAGAAGATGCTTATTCAAAGGAAACCTCTTCGAGATCGTAATAAGAAATAAGATTATCCGCAGTCTACAGGGGAATACCGTTTTTTGTTGGTTTGGGCTGTAAACGACACGACTTGAGGCGGCCCCCAGTGCGTGAGTGGAGGGTGGGATCAAGGAGATTTTTAACAGTAGGGGACTGTTAGAAGGGGATATTGAAACATTTTGGATTTGCGAGGACAATCTATGTGGTACCTCGGGAGTCACTTTATGGTTCATGTTCGTCGACCCAATATGAGATTAGCTTCTGATTCTTGTATTTTGTCTTTATTGTTTAATCTTTTCTACGTTTTTAGAATGTTACACTTGGACCAAGCTCTCTTTTTGTCAAAGTTGTACATAAATAAACGGACGAAGGTATTAATAAAAAGTCCCAAATTGTTTAATTTCTCTACTACCTAATGTTGGTTTTTGAGTGAAGTTAAATTGAAATATCATTTCATGTTGAGTTCCAACACATAGAATGGTATAGCTAAACCACTCCTTAGAGTCCCCCTGATTTAATTTGAATTTAAGATCAACGCATGTCATCAGCCAACACTAGTTAATTTAGCGAGAAACCGCTTTGAACCCAAAGGAGTCAAATGCTTCTAATCCAAAGAAACAAACATGACCAAAGCACAAAATTTCAATAGTTAAATATGTCATTTATTGTCTACATGGCCTATATATAAGTGGCCAATGGACCAATTCCTAGTTTTTTAATCCTACAATCAATTAATATACGGTCTACTAAGATTACACATACAACTATGTCCAAATCACCTTCCTAAATAAGCTAAAGACAATCAAGGTTGTAGTAGACTTAGGGCTCCATGCAATGCTTCGGTTGAGGACTACATTAACATGGCTTTAAGCCATCAGTTCAAGGAATAACGCCCACTTTTAATCCAAATTAAATCAGATAAGGCTGACTTAGTTTAAGCCAAAGTTGTAATTGACTCTTAATTAACTTAATCGCAGGTTAGATCATGCTTGTTTCCCACCCTTTTAGTTTCAATTATGATGTCCGAATTAACTTGCTTCCAACTCTAAATGGCTGATAAATGGCAAATTGCATATGATACTCCAAGCTAATAATATATATTTGCTATTTTGATTGGCTCCTCATGTCCTCTGTATTGATCAAAAACACCGGCTGCCTGGGCCTTGGGATTAAATACACAAATGCTTTGCATTGCCATGAACTGCGATTTTGCTGTAGGTTAGCTCATTTCACCGGAAGCCCAGCTAATTGTAATTCCCTGTCTTTACTCAAATGGGAACGAAATTCATGGACAATAGCAGAGTGCAATTCGCCAGAGTTAAGATCTCGCAATGGTCACGGCGACGAAGCAAAAGAGATGTGCCCTATTAAGGTAAGAAGATCGTGTCAGTATTTGAGCTCACTTGCTCAGTATTTTTGTACTTTTGCAGTTTGGACCCAGTTTTCAACCTCTGCATCCACAGTTTTATGCTGGTTCTTCAGCTGTTCATTCAGGATGGAAGTTCAGTGTAATCGTGTGCCACTACCCAATTCGACTTATTTTGTGATACACCGATTTCATGACTGAATCCTAATCCAATGTGTTGTGATATATTTAAGTGGTGTCAATTTGCTAATAGCTGAATGTTGAGGGGACACTGTCGCTTTGAACTGCATCTTCTTCAATCAGAAATAACATTCATGGACAACAAAGCGCTGACCTCTGTCTGTTCACTTTTCTTTTTCTACTGGAACATTACTAGATATGACACTTAGTTTTTTCTCACTGTCAATGACATTGAACCATGTTCTCAGGGACTGTCACTTTCTGTTGCTATGGTACGAAACAAGCTAGGCCATACGGGATAGAGATATGACACTGATTGATGAGGAATATGGTGCTTCAAGGCGTCCTCTTTTGAGAAACACTGCTGATCCACCTCATATAGGGGTTGATCCTCTTTACATTCCTAGGAAGTGACCAAACACGTGTTTATTTGCGAGGTAAGTAAAATTGTTATTTGTATGGCAGATATACTTTTACTTTTGCGAGCTCTCTTAAATCTTGCCTGCATGTTCTCTTTTGAGGAGAATGACATGCATGGTTGCGCCCATATAACATGCATGTTTGCGATTGTACTGGAGAACTGATTTGATTTTACGCCATTAAAGWGCAAGTTTAGAGGTTGGTCGAAGGAGAAGAGGAGAGAGACGAAAGAGGGCGAGGGTGGGCTGTGAGAGGTTRCGAGAATGGGGGATTGGGGCTTGGGGTTGTGAGAGGTTGCGAGTGAGGGAGGAGTTCAAAGGTGGTGGTGCACGGTGGTGGTGGTTATTATGCTAGTGGTATTGTAGAAGTTGTGGTTATGGGGAAATAAGGGTGGTAGTGGTTATTTTATTTATTTATTTATTTGTTATTTTTATTTATATGTTAACAGAATTTTAACAATAGTTAATGAAGGGAATAGGGGAGGGGTATACCTTATTAAGGATTAGTAACTTAAGGGCATGGCTTAGAACTTTGAAAAAGCTTGGAGACAGCTTAGAAAGTGCTAAAACACATGGGTATAGCTTAGAATTTCCCTTTATTTATTTATTTTTGAAGTTTTAAGCACGYATAGCGTGCACAAAAAAAACTAGTGTTCCCATAAACAAACCTATATGAATGAATTATAGGAAATATTATTTTAGCATTGCTTTAAGAACTTATTGTCGCTTTCCCTTCTTAAAGACTCCAATGCTCAAATTTACTTTCTATTTTTCTAAGTGCTACATAAAAGTTCTCTTATCCCTATCTCTTGTCCTTTCTTACCCTTATACCCTACAAAATTGTTTAGAATTCTACTGTTTCATTTTATATAAAGTATCTCTGTTCTCTTTTTCTAACATTGTGTTTCCTTGTGTTGTTCCTTAATGACGATTCTTTTCTTTCCATGATGATGATAAAGTTTTGATTGCCAAGATTATATGAGGAGCTTTTGACTGCTTGTGGAAGTTTCATACCTTTAGATGTTCATCCAAGAGATTCTAGATTTTTTTGTTTGAAACTGATGTACATGTTTTCATTCTCAGTCATGATTGCATTTTTGTAAAGGTTGTAATTATTGTTTTTTTTCCCTCTAATTTTTCATTGATTACTTTCACGCCACGTTTGGTTATTGGGACCAAGTGGTGGAATGAGAATGAATTTTAGTGTAATTTAAATACGGACAAACTCTTAAAATCATTATAGGGAATGAAGGTTTTTTTTTTAAAAAAAAAGAATCTAAAAGGAAGATGCATTACTTAGTCTTGAGGGAAACCATCAAGACTGATACAACACAAATAATAAAAGAAACAACAACTAACCAGAGTTTACAAACACTAATAATAAGAACACAACCAGTGCAGATAACAGCCAATATAGAGGAAAGGTAACCAATCAGCCTTCGAACATAGAGCCACCATTTTCAACCATAAAGGTCTCTTCAAGAAAGATGGGAGATCATTGAAGAGTGTCTTTGCACAGGCCATCTTCATACCAAAGCTTGCAAGCTTGTGAGCCACCTTTTGAAGTTCTTAGGGATATAGAGGATGTCCACATTGCCCAGGGAATTAAGAATCTAAGAAGCATCCCAATAAATGGTCCCACGGATGTTTGCCAAAATCCACCTTAGTTTGAAGAAGCTTAACAATCTTAGCCACATCCATCTCCAGGTCAAAGTCCTCATAGCTCAACATGCGCATGAAATTAAGGTTGAATATAGCCACTCAAGTAACAATATCAAACAAATTACAAGAAGTTGGAGGGGAGTCGAGATACATCTGGCTCCACACTTCTAGCTATTGCAAATCTATCCTGTTAAGATGTGAGCACTAGCACGTGTGCGATGTCCTGAACCCTGAAGTAGTCTGGATCTGCTTTAGAAGTGCAACAACTTCCTTTTCTATTTCCCCAAAGAAGAAAAGGAACAAGGAAGAAAGTCGTAGCCAATGTCTCGACACCTTGTCGCATACTTATCCCGCTTCCGTTGTGCCATCGCAGCAACCACCCACCAAGAACAAAGTCTGACAACCCAGACTGCTTCAGAGGAGAAGATCCGTCAGGTCGATGCACACTTCTAGGCCGCTATAAAAGTTGTACTACCCATCGAGAATATAGAACCCACTCTAGAGTCATGTTATATGATGAAGAAGCCATTAATCAGCCTTACACCACAATTTGGATTTGGTATAGAGATAAGGGCAATGCCTTGCTTTGACAACAACTCTATAAGTTGTGAATGTCTTGTGAGTATAACAAGAGGTTGGCAAAAGGACTCGGGCGTGTGGGTGATTTGGTGTACGAAAGACGGAGTCAGTTGGGAGGTACAAGGAGGATGGAAAACTAACCCCCAATGAGAATGGGCCTTATAAGGTCGTTGAAGCTCTACGAGAGGGCACATTCAAGCTCCAAACTCTGGATGGCAAGTCACTACCAAGGACTTGGAACACCGTCAATCTCAAAAAAATTAATGTAAGTGATTAGACATGTAACTAGTCTCATTTACTTAAATCCTACATTTGAATGAAAGGAGTTTCGTGCTTCCTTATATTTTTCTTAAGTCCTTAGTTTACGGCAACAGACATAAGCCTTTCTCTTAACAACAGTCGAAAGAACCTTATTCTAGAGCATATACTTAAGTCTTTCTCCTAAAGAGTCGAAAAACTCTTATTTAGGGAAGATAACATCATAAGTCTTTCTCCTAAAAGCAGTCGAAAGACCCTCATTTTAGTTCAAATAAAATTTTAGCTTATAGAGAAGCGCAAAATCTCCAAGTTTAAGGGCACTCAAGTATGATTGATTGACTTAAACCTCTATAGGTCTTAAGCTAATCAACACTAAGGTTCATATAAACTTAGACATTTACCTGTTATTTGTGCTCGCTAATAGAATCGACGACACCCACAGATTTGATGACATTAAGTTCAGTCGAATCAGGAGATGTATATTTACAAATGTTAAGTTTGATACCTGTTCGTTGGATTAAATTCAGCGAAACACATGATTCCTCGAACATTAAGTTCCGTTGAATCAAGAGATGTATATTTACAAATGTTAAGTTTGAAACTTGTTTTGTTGGATTAAATCAGTGAACACATTATTTGTCGAACATTAAGTTCCGTCGAATCAGGAGGTGTATATTTTACAAACGTTAAGTTGAACCTGTTTCGTTGGATTAAATTCAGTGAACACATGATCGTTGAACATTAAGTTTCGTCGAATCAGGAGATGTATATTTTACAAACATTTAGTTGACACTATTTCGTTGGATTAAGTTTAGTGAAACACCTGATTCGATGAACATTAAGTTTAGTTGAATCAGGAGATGCATATTTAACAAACTTTAAGTTTGACACCCGTTTCGACGGATTTAACAATGTAAAACCTTTAATTCGACGAATTTAATGCCCATCGAATCAGGAGAACTATATTACATAATGGGGAAAATTTTCCAAGATTAAGGGCAATCAATGTATGATTGATTGACTTAATACCCCTTATGAGTCTTAAGTTAATCAACACCTAAGTTCATTTAGTCTTCGATTTTGCCTCAAATTGCATTCAATCACATAATTTAGTGATTTGCTGAAGACAATCTGGCGAATCATATTACTTGTGTTTTGAGATTCGCTATTCCTAATATTTAGGGCATCTAGGGCAACATAAGTTATCCTGTCTACTAATCATGTTTTTTCGAGCATTCGAAATTTTTAGCTGTGAAGTGAATCTGTTCCTGTTAACTAATTGCTTATCGAAGAAGATCCTATCGAAGAAGAGTGGTTAACCATGGGACATGAAGTTTTGCAGAAGATCCTATATAATGTGGAACTAGTGGACTATTGTTTGGAAGGTTGGAATTTGGAGGTATCCAAGTTAGATCCTGATTTTCTTGCAAATTGTTCGGAGGGAGACCATGAATCTGGCGCTTGTTGTGCTGTCACTTTTCCCCAATGTTCACAGCTTGCCGACTTAAGCAAAAGGATACTTCATGGGACAATGAAGTGGACCAAGCTTCATGCAGGTAAGACCTCTACTATTTCAGCTGAGCTGAGTAAATTAGACAAAAGGTCTAGTCTGGCACCATCTAAAGAGCAAGAACAGTTAGTTGTGGAACATTTCATTCAGGATTTTAGTGTCGATAACTCACGTAGTAAACCCCTTTATATAACTGTTAATGTAGATTGCGCTAAACTAGGTAAAGTGTTAATCGATACTGGTGTTACCATAAATCTTATGCATTGGTCAGTTTTTAGGAAATTGGGTAAAGGTAGGAAAGATTTATCTAGCGTCAGAATTAGCATAACCTCATTCAATGGCAAGTCGGAGAATACTAAAGGCTTAGCATGTATGCATGTCCAACTGTCCAAGTAGGTACTTTTAAGAGTTGGTCAGCTTTCTTTTATAGTAAACGGGAAGGGTAACTGCGGTGCAATTCTCGGAAGAGAATGGTTGCACGAGATTTATGCTATTCCTAGTACTTTGCATCAGAAAGTAATACTATGGAATAGTAATGAATATGAGGTGGTTTGTTCTGATGTAGGTGCTTATTTAATTGATACTAACCGAGAATTTCCCATGATACTTATGAAGACGACCCTAATGACGGAGGGATTGCTCTCAAATTATAAAGTCAACCGACACCAAGAGTGAAAGTTGTTTCAAGTGCAATTAAATGCATTGAAGAGGTTACTGAAGATGATGAATTACAAAACACATTTGAAGTTCCCCATATAGTGAGGAGTTTGACGTCAAGGAGCCATCCCAACATAGTTGATGTTTAAGGGGCATCACTTAAGGGCAAACATTGGCATAAATCTTAGAACTATATGAGAACAGGACTAGCTTACTTGATGTATGTACATCAAAATGTATGTTTATTTGGATTTCTTTAAATACAATAGAAGTTTGATGAATCGTTTGTTTATGTTACATTTAGTTACCCCTAGTCCTTTGCAGCTATAGGCGAGGTTCTCCCCTAAATAAATGAAATTATATAGAATCATGATTAAAATTTCTGTTTCTCTTTAACGAGGTTGAAGGAGGAAAACTTGTTTAAGGAATCATGAATAATTTCATAGATAAAATTAAACACGAAATCAAAGTCACAAAGTAACAGGAGGGAGGGAGTTCAAGAAAACAAAAGTCACCTTAACACAAGAACAGATAGTAAATGCAGTACAGAACAAGAAAGGATCTTTAAATACGGTAAAACAATGAGAGTTACTCTAAATAGAAAGAAGATAGTCGTTTATCAGTCGTCTATTTCAACGTAGAGGAGCCCCTTGCTGATATTGCAATAGCAAGATTCGCGCACTCACAAAAGCATCCGAACCCTGGGCACAAGCCCTTGAAACAACAAGAGGCGTCTTACTTGTTTACCTCGTGCTTTAAGCGGGCAGTATGTGTCGCACCTTCAGGCAACTTCAAGGAAAATAATACAACGAGGGTCTACTATTAGATGAGCCACCCTAGCATGAAGAGAAGCCTTCAGATGTAGTTGCTGAATGCCAAGGAGTTAAACATCGTCTCGCACGCCTTAGTCACTTCAACCGCCCACGATGAGCTCCAAATGTAAAGTGCACAAGCATCCTCTCGGGAGGAAGGGAACCTTTGGAAAAAGTTTCTGGGAGAAGCATAGATAAATCACTGATAGAGTCAAGCAAACTCACTCCTGCGGATGACAACGGAGCTAAGAATCTTCACTAGGAAGTACCCTAAAGAAACGAATGACATGAGCACGACCCTGGTCAGATCAATTTCGAGAGCAAGTACGAGAACGCCGGAGGAAATGCGAAGTTACATACTACTTGGAAGGTCTAAGTGATGGGAAGGATAGGTAAGAACAATGAGGATAAAATCAGAAGAAGTATAACAAAATACTGATGTCTTCATAAGGGTTGATGCCTCGGGTCCTAAAATGAGACCCTCTATGCTTTGTATGTGAGTCGGAGATGGGTTCACTTCCACACAAGAGTCTGGGTTTGATCCATTTACCAAGGTTCTGGGAGATCGTCATGGCTGCTCCGGATTGAGAGATCCATTCTATCTAGAAGCCTGAAGTCACAGTATAAGGTCAATCTCTCGGAGGTCCTGGGGCGTGTGAGTGGTAAGAGTCCGATGAGGCTCATGAATCCTGGGAAATAAGTTAGGAATAAGGAGATCAGTTAGGGGCATGCTGGTTGGCTGTGGAATGCAGGAGGAACAATGTCAAGATGAGGGCACATGAGTGACACTGTCCAGAAGAGGGGTAGTAATACACTAAGAAAGGATGAGAGACCTTGGTTTCGATTTGGGGGACGCCGAGCCTGTAACTGGTTGTTTCAGACTTAGGAGAATGCCTTGCTAACTGTAGAAAAGATGCCGAATCTCGTCGTCGTTGAGTGAAACGTGGGGGTACGGAGGAAGGAGGTTCTCGGGTTTCTATCCTGAATAAGAAGAGCTCAAACATTAAACGATGGGGTAAGGTATGAAAATAAATCGAAGTAAAATACAACTGGTAACAATGTTAACGTCGATGGGTGCGTACACATCTAGGCGGGTTTTGTCATACGTCTTCTTCCGCAAAAATGTATTTGGACCCCCAATTGTTGTTACCTATGGTCCAAATTGGGATGGCAAAGGATTGACACAGCCCGAATTGTTTGGCAACAAGTTGGGCATTATAGACTTCAAAGTCGAAGTGTTTAGGTTTTACTACAGGCATATCTCTTGCAGTCAACACTAAACACCAAAACTTTGAATCTTTAGCAAACCAATGCGATATTCCAACTTTTCAACCAGTCCGGGGTGGCTTCAAACATCCCTAAGCCATAGGGACCAACTTTATCCTTATTGCCTAAACGACACCAATCGCCAAGAAGAGGGTCCAATTGCATAAGGCATTTCATAGTCAAAGAAGGGTTCACCACCCTTTGATGATCATAACAAATGAAGTACATTTCTACGAGGGACAAACAAGTAACAATGCGAGTTTGTCTGATACTTTGACCTTAATCCCTTGTTAGATCTTGGCGATGATCTCGTTTTGAGACAACTCAAAACCTAGGTTTATGTATAGGCTTCCGTAACAAGTTAGCAACCAAAGGGGACCTCCTATACGGTTCAAATCTTCTCCATCAAGGATAGTTTGCCTACATCTGTATGGACCGTGGTACAATTGTCCTAGCATGATGGATCCTAGCGCTAGAAACGACGTGTTGAAACGGATATTTATGGCTAAATGAAAAAATAAAGCGGAGATACTACCTGATTTACACATCATAAAGCGAGTAAGGGCAAAGAGAATGAAGAGTTCATCCTCCTCTTGAGTTACGTTTTTGGAAGACTGGGAAAAATGCGTGATGAATGCATAGAAACCAATTTTGCTCTTGTTGCCCATTACCCCTTTGAGCAATGTGTTACTCTTGGCGTATAGCTCTTCTACACCTTGCACTATGGTGAAGACTCTTAACTTTTGACCGTC
>SNQN01011021.1:0-16079 GCA_008642245.1 Bassia scoparia | reverse complement strand
TAGATAGGTACTAAACCTCAAGGGTATATTGTAGAAGAAATTTTTTGCAAGGGTATATTGTAGAAAACGCGAAACCTCAAGGGTATTTCATAGAAAATCCCAAACTTTTATTTTACATAGAGGTATTTTATATAGAGGTAAAACGATTTCAAGCCTCAAACACTATAACATGCCACAAATTAAACACTACTGTTCATTTTATTTGTTTGTCCCACGTTGATAGGAATACAAAGTTTCTTCTTAGTTATATAGAGGCATGTCATAGTGGTTGTCTGGTCGAGGCTTAGTGTGAATGTGTGAGGGGTGGATTTGGGTATCCTCGCGCGTCGCCGCCATCGTCCGTTCCGACTCGTGATACGTGCGTAGTGGTGTGGTGTGGTGTATTTTTGGATCCAGATTTTTATTTTTAGAACAGTTACACTGATCAGTTCATACTCTTCTTCTTTTCTTTTTGTAACCGTTATTCATTCAATTTCTCCCTTGATTATCGCCCAAGAATAATGCCATAACCGTTACACTTCTCCTTTCAGTTTTCTTGCTCTATATATTGCTTGCATGCCAGTTGCCACCAGTTTTATTCATACAAAAAACACACTCAAACACTATTCCTCTCTCTAATATTCCGATCTAAGCAAATACACAGTTTCACCCCCTTTTTTCGACTGCACGAATTAGGAAGTACGGTGTTGTGTTAATTTTGGAGGAAAACGCCGCGTAATTGATTGTACTAAATCGAGACGAAATTTGCTTCTAAAACAAGTGATTTCCACCACGGCACAGTGATTCATTTCAATTCCCATACAATTTTCGTTCTCTAATTTGAAATTGCAACCCACACTTCCTACAGCCTATATTAATGCGAGTATAGACGAGTATCAGTCACACACACTTTTATACTAAGCTAGTGTCAATATTTCTTTCTCAATTAAATAAAAGCCACATCACATGTAGCTTGCTTATATTTTATGCAAAGAAGTATATATTCCATTCGTAACAAAATTATCGCAATAATTGTACATTATACATATGATCAGATAAAATTTTAAAGATTAATATTTCTAATTATATATTTGTGATAATTATAACCACTAGATAATAAAAAACTACAAGTCAACACAAATCTAACGAGATTTCAAATAATTATTTTTTTAATTTATAAGTCACAAAGTCACAAATCACGGTCAAAGTGACCACTGTAAATAATGTTTAAGGTACAATTGTTGTGTTTATTCTGTTACGGAGGGATATAATAATATTCCAACCTAAGAATGAGCAATTCTCGTAGCAAGTTCCACTTGGCAAGCAAATCTCTCACATGCATGAATGCATGATCGAATTGGTTGAAGGTACACCATTTTATTATATTTTGATTGTAACGTAATATGTTTTTCATTTTTGGAACCTATGAATCAGGTTCTTTAGCATATTTAATCACGGTTTCACTAAAAACATGCAATTGTCCAACAAAATTGTCAAATATCACACACTCACAAACTACTTATTGCCCTCCAATCACATGATAATGCAAAGATTCCCACATTCAAAGCTCATTTTTATTCGGTGACGAATAGCCTATAAATAAGATGACGTTCACGAAGAGGTCAAGATAATACACTTAAAGTAAAAACGATTTTTAAAACACCCATGTAAATTATCCACGCCAAAGAATTAACAGGGGCTGTATATAAGTTTGATGTGGTAATTCCTTCATATTATCGATAGGTTTTATGGTGGAATCCTATCGAAATGCGTCAGACAGATCGACTGATCCTCTGACCTAAACCAAAAAACAAAGTTTATCAATAGAGCAAACCCACCGTCGATTTTACAAGAAAAATCCGCCACTTGTTATTAATACAAATTGCTAATTATAGTTCTTGATGACCTAATTGAAAATTAAAGAAAATAACTTGAGTAAAAGTCTAAAACTTAATGATAGTATTAGAGATTAGAAATAAAATTAGAATAGTGAATAGAAAGGGCTTTGAATGGGATGATTGATATTGATTCAATGCACGAGCGCCATCAAACGTCGCGTCACGTACTCGCATGCATTGATTCATTGATGCATGCCATTCACTCTCACGATTAGACTCACACACTAAGTGTGCGATATTTCAGCATTTATAAGTTCGTTCTTCTGCTAAATCATTGTCTAGTTAGTAAAACATCGTATGATAGGCCAAACCACGGCATACAACGGAAACTCTAAAACTTCGTTGAGTCGTAGCAGGAAGCGAGCCTTTCATGTGTGTTAACTTACTATTCAATTCGTAGAGGAAATGCTATTCAAGTCGCAAACAGATTTAAAACGAAGTTCTTTCGTTATTATCCTTGTCTCAAAACATACCCACCGCATCTCCAACACCTCGAACCACGGCCTTTAGACCAATGGTGTGGGCCCAAACTAGTGCGCCCAACCATGGTACCTCGCCTTGTGTGGGCGCCATTTGCTATTTGAAATCACAAAGACCCATGGGCGTCCAAACCTAGCGAGAGCTACCGTGGTCTCGCCTTAACCCAAGCTACCCAGCCATGCTCCCTCGTCTGTTTTAGGCGCCCATGAAAAAAAAAACTATGCCGAAGGTCTGCTGTTGGTGATGCATTTGCGCCTGTAGTGGTTGGAGCTGGTGGATGGTGGTGGTGGTTGGCTTGCTGCTGTGTTTGGGTGAGGTATGGAAAGGATGTGTATTCTGGTGGTTAGGGGAGGGGGAAAGAGGGAAGACAATAACGAAAGTTCATATGAAATGGCGACTATCAATAGCATTTCCAGTCTGTGGTACTTGTCGTATCAAAACACTACTACGAAATAACTCGCTGCAAATACACTTAATTCGCTTATAAATAATACAGCAAAAGGAGTAAAGACTCACTTAAAGCCTGCATTGAGTCCTGTGCTAGGACCCATTTAAACATTTTCAAGGGAAGATCGCGGCATTTTTTAAACCATTAATTAATCAACGTACAATGGTACAAAGTCTTTAAGATTCAATCAGTAGATCCTAGTATCTATCCTTAGAATTCCAGTGATATCAAACCAACAAGCCAGATTTTGCGACGCAAACGGATCCCAATAGATACACTGCCTTGTTCGAATCGGATGACAAACAAAACTCAAACCTGCATCTCAATTCTTCAACCCTATATCGACCAATGACGCAAACGTCACAAAGTCAAAACGATGCCTGCTTGTTAACTTTGCAAGACTTAATCAAAAACACAGAAGGTGCGAGGTTTTCATTATATGTTTGTCAAACTCCAAGCAAACAGCAGATTACCATATCGAAAACGACTAGTTTAGTTGGTAACGCAATCATAGCAAAATGGATAACCACCTGACTATCATAGCAGCCTTAAAACGGGAAAATAATTGAACAGAGGTTTCATAATCAATTACTCCAGTAGGACTAATGGACTATAGTTAATGTATATTGTATGATACCAAGCTTGGGAATGCATATGAAGCAACGAGGTTTAAGTAAAGATTTACACTAGTGTTTGGCCTCTATTGTTCAACAACATACACGGCGGGTGTTAGACAGCTTGCACGGTCATTCTCTGGCATTAAATCTGAACTCGGTCTTGACGACAAATCTGCCTAAAGCTGGATGGCAACTTGGCAAGTTGGTGATGTGAAAGACGAACAGTTGATTCACGACCACCTGGAAAAATAAGAGGTTCCATGCAATAATATTAGCATATCAACCAGCTAGAATGATTGCTGCACATACACAACTACCCACAGAACCTTGTCACTTAACTTCCCTTGGTCCCAAAGATGATTACCGTGTTGACCTTTTACAAAAAATAAAGGGCATATACGATGAATTCTAACCTAACAACAAGTTCCAACAGACATGATATAAAATAGTATAATAGTGAGAATGCAAGGATTTAATTAATCTTGGGCAGTACATTGAGTGCCATAATACTCGTAATATAATATCCAGGTAATGACATAATATTTTGGGAAGGACGGTGTAGGTTAAAACAAGGTCACACTCCCAAGTCCCATCACCTAACAACTACAAAGAAGGCCTGCTTTGAAGTTTTAAAAACAGAAAACCAACAATCCCCTTGAGGCCTTTACAATGAATTCTCCCTAAGATCGTAACAAAAGAAGATAACAGTAAACTATAGGAATGGATCCCATATAAAACGAAGAAGATCAAGGTCCACAATGAAAAAGGTACAATTGGAAGTGACTATTTGATTTGAAACACTAAGGTTTTCAGTCTTTTCACAAAGTTCACCAGACAACCATAAGCGGAAGTGATTACCTTGTAAGTTTTGAAAGTTAGTTCATCCTGAGGTTGCAATCTTCAAAATTAAACTTCCATAATTGCAAAAGACAAGCAACAGAGGGCTTTAATCATTCTGAAAGTAACTACAAATCTGTATCGAAGAAGAGACAGTTGCTCAAAACGCAGAAGAATAGAAAGAACAATCATGCTCAACATTTAGATATATAGTATCAAAAATTAAAGTTACAGTACAGTCACTGCCTCACTGGTAATTGCAAAGAAGAGGGAAAAAAGCCGCCTAAACGCCCTAAAATGACTCTCCAACTAGCATTGAAAAACTTATGGTTCATCACTCTCCAAGAGTAAAACTAACCATGAAAGATCTGATAACCACTTCTTGTTTTAATTGCATAACTACCACAGCACCACATACTTATAGGCTTAATATGATGAAAATCATTTGATAAAACTTTAGCTGAAACCTTTCCATAAAGGAAATGTCTTAGAAAACACAATAAATTTGTCACTCTCAAAAGCGAAAGGAAACCGTTTCAAGGGATTCTACCCCCAATAAACTTTCTCACCCTCACATCTCAAGAAAGAAGAAAGGAACATCTTAGACAAGGTTCCACGAGTTCTACCCCATTAAACTTTGTCACACTAAATCTCGAAAAAAAAAACAGTCGAAGTCCATGCTCTATCATCGAGCTAGCACATCCATAAAATTTATGAGCACCTCTATATCTTCTGTCAATACATTAAATATACTGCTGCTTATAGAATCCTTACCACAGACTTATCATCATTCTATTATTCTTTAGAAGAATGGGGCACAGTATCATATTGATTTCTTTATATTGCACATGTCTTTGTATGATTACGAACTATTGCATACCAAGTGCCAACTCCTCTATTTGACATGTAAATTTGGAGCAACTATGCCACACGATGAAGGTGGAACCAGCTGTAATCCCAAATATGTATATATATAACCAAAAGAGTTTCCATTGGGAACAAATGAAACTTTAGACGAAGACAAGCAACTTAAATAGACTAAAAAATTAGCAGTGTATTACAGAAACAATCTAATGACAACCCATATAGCATTGGACTTTTAGCACCAAAGTGAACCAGAGAAATCTTGACACTTTTACCCACAAAAGTACAAATATTTTTTAAAAGCACCTACCAACCAATTCATCACACAGAACCTAAAACAGCCTGCCTTACCCTATACCCACACATTGTATCACAATCATGCGATCGGACCGTACGATCTAATACACTGTCCGATCCAATCGTCTGTAGAATCGGAACGCGAAGGAAGGATCGGTCAGAATCGTACAAAGCAAATCGGAGTAGAGTTGGTTACTCTTGCTATTTTTATGATTTTTAAAGTTACTTGACTTCTCTTAAAGCATTAACTAGCTTTTTTAAAATGATTTTCAAATGAAAAAAAATATCTAACATTCCTACTCTCTAAGACTCTAACCTATTCACACTTACCATGTCTTACATGTGTGTCATTCCTAGTTAGCTACTTCTACCTCTCCAGCTCTAATTCAACGGAGATTGTGTATTTTGTATTCATTTTACTTGAAAGACATGTATTAATGAGTTTATCATTGTCATTACTTCTATTAATTTTGTAGGATTGTACGATCTGATTCTACCGATTCGATCCTAACCCAATGATCTATCCAAAGTAAAATCTCAATCGTAATAACTTTGCACTCGCAAAGTCCAAACTAAGAAAATGATTTCATGATCCTCTAAATTGGAAGACATAGAGAGATGGGATTGTAAAATAAAAAGAAAGAAAAAAAGTACTCCACTCACATTTTTTTTGTTCCTTTCATGTTACACATTATCAAATGAACAATTAAAGTGAAGCTATGAAGCTATTTATTAGGTCAATTTAGGTTTCCTTGTCATTGCAATGGATCGCAACGAACTTAGTTCTCAATCACCTAAATAAAGATAAAAACACAGATTGACATCATCATCAAATAGCTGTGAAGTTCTTATTTCCCACAAGTTGAAAACCCCCTTAGAAATAGTTTAAAAGAGTAGACAAACATTAAGATAGAAGAGAGCATACAGAGGAAGAATGATAGGACAAGGATGAAACCAACGTGTGGGGCTGGACAATGGCCATACATATACGTGCATATATTGGTTCTGTGATATCCTCAACAAAAACCATCTCCTAAACATGTTCTTAAGGAACACACTCGTCATCACTCATCACAATAACAAACAAACGATACTTGGATCTTGTCTCGTGAGCACACTTTACAGACTGTAGGTTTTAATCCTCAGTCACTAAATCTTCGCTTTTCTCTGAAACATATACATCTAATTTACTGTATATATAGCAAGACGCATCCTGAAAAGAAGAAGGCGCATAACAAGTTGGTCTATGTCAAGCCTTTACAAGGCATTGAGTTGTAGAGCAGAGCATCTATGTAAACCTTAGAGAGCTTTCATCAACTAAGCACTGCATTAGCATTCCTATGAAGTCATCGAAGTCTCGACCTAAGGAGGAGGCAAATATCGAATGGCATTTACAAGAGCATCAAATATACAGCATGTCAGCATCTTATCAAAACCGATGGATTCGTCACCACTTATTATAGGGGAACACGCATCAGAATCGTCCCCCCTCGTCGTGAACACAAATCGACTTACAAGGCAATTAATTATCATATCACACACAATCAGGTAATCACCTGAACCCTTACCCGAGATATCAAATTTATCAACTAGTACAACTCAAATCAACTCCAATATTCCTCGAAAAGCAACAAATTCAAGACAAAACAAATTCACATAGGCAATGCACAGTTCAACCAAACCAATCAAAAATCAATTAAAGGAAAGATGGAAATACATTAGATGAGTAAATCTCTAGCGATTACGCTCCGGTGGCAAAGACGATTAAATCCGCCGACAGATTCTATACTGACGAGGTTGCCGCTTCGTAACGCTCTAACACACTAACATCAGCACCCAACAGGTTTTCCTTTCGTCGATCAACCCTAACGGTGAGAAAATCCCTAATTTCTTCATCATCTCAATCTCATCATCATCACCACCACCGACCAACTCTTCATCTGCATCACCATTACCATTACTCTTCTTCTCGTCTTTCTTCTCCGATTTCTTCTTCTTGTGCTCCTTCGCAATTCCGTCGACGAAATCGGAAACTACTTTGCGGTCGTCGTAGTTGCGGTTGTTGTCGTAGTCGTAATCGTCGTCTCGCTCCCTCCGCCGTGAGTGGTGGCGGCGAGATCGGTCAACTGACTTTGACCGGGACCTCGAACGGCGTTCTCGGTCGTCTTTCTCTCTCCTCCTGTCACGGTCGTCGTCGTCTCTCCTCCGGTCACGGTCACGGTCACGATCACGGTAGTCTCGGTCACGGCGGTCGCGGTCGCGGTCGCGGTCTCGGTCACGGTCGCGGTCACGGTCACGGTCACGGTCTCTCTCCTCACGGCGGCCGCTCATTGGGTGGGAATTCGGAGTGAGAAGAGAGAGAAATTGAGCGGTTTAATTGAGTTGAGGGGTTTTAGCCGTTAAAAGAAAGAGTGTTGTATAAAACTAGAATTTTGGGGGTTTTATTGGTTTTGGATTGGACTTTGCGAAGACAAGGCCCAGTTAYTGTATGTGTTTAAGGCCCAAATTTGAGAGGCTTTGCAGCCCAGTCTTAAGATTTTTGTTCATTTTTTTTTTTTATAGAAGAAAGCCAGAAAGGTATACAATTACAAACGGATAAGAACAGAAAGCCTATCTTAGGGAGGGAAATGAACAATAGGAGTGAAGGAAATTCCAACAAATATTGGGGGTGAGGTTCGACCGCAGGGCTAGTCCCCGTGAGACGAGAAAAAGGTGTCAATTGAACTAGGTCTCATCCTCAATAGGCTTTTTGTTCATACTTACTTGATATGAGACATTAACAATCTAACGTTGAAGAGGATGGATAAAAGGATAAGGAGAGAAAATTTGCAAATTTACATCAAGTTTTAGGTCAAAATTAGTAATTAGTCATTAATTAGGTTAAACAAAGTTTTTTAACATTAGAGTTTTTCTTTGGGCTCCAAGTCTAAAATTTCTTAACTAACCCTATAAATATATTGTTCCTTAAGTTTAGTATTTTTCTCTTCCCATATCAATCCATATATTGATTCTTCACTCGATACTTATATTTTTCAACCAAAAAGTTTAACACACTACCCTGTATCGACTCTTAACCTGATAGGACATACAATGTCTTATTACAATGGGGAAGTAATATTTACACTCCAAAAGTTAATTTACGCACTCCATCTTCTTTGTTACTTTGCTTGTAAGATCTTTATAAAAATGGAGTGCGCAAATTCATTTTTTAGTGCCAAAATCATTTCCCATTACAACTCTAGTACAAGTATTAATTTAAAACATCGATTCAAGTAAATAGGAGCAATACCCTAATATGTTTCAATCAATCATAATACTTAGTAAAAGTAGCAAGTAACAACATTAGTTAGGGATTTTTCGATTAATGTATGCCTCAAACGACTCAAATTAAAGCAATGTATCTTTCGAGTCTTTCTATGATGTTTCCAATCTCATGCATGCTCGTGATTAATTGAATAACAAGAAACTCAAATTATTCTCTTAATTGAAGAAGTTCAAGCTAACGATTTTTAACTGCTTTGTATAATAATCAGTTAATCACGCG
Organism: Bassia scoparia; assembly: GCA_008642245.1. NCBI lineage: Eukaryota > Viridiplantae > Streptophyta > Magnoliopsida > Caryophyllales > Amaranthaceae > Bassia > Bassia scoparia. Next base: position 7,115 of record SNQN01011021.1, on the reverse strand, counting down.
CACTATTCTTTAGTTTCCCCTTCTTTTTAGAAACAAAAACAACAAAGGCGGAATATAACGAAAAAGTGGGTAAATAGGGTCATCCCCAAATACAATAAAATAAAAAAAATAACATAGTCTGAAAAATAGAAATTTTACGTAAGAAGTCAATGTTTGACGGAATAAAAACCCATAGAAGAAGGAAAGGCAAGCAACCTTAGGTTAAGCTAATATGTCCACACACAACACTAACATAAAATGCAATTCCCAACTACAGAAAAAGAAAAAAAAAGATAGCATCGTTAATACTGATGGAGCATCATATCATCCTTCAAGAGAGGCCACCTTGACATTATAGTTCTCGATCACCAAATAAGTCGACAAACAAACTTTTGTATGGTCAGTGAAACAGTTGAATAAATCTCTGTGAGACACCGACCATGCCCTAAACAAATCAGATGAAATATCCATTACCAAAGGCTAATATATATTGCATACAATACATATATGGGCTAGATCGTCATGGTTCAAGGATAACAGCTGAATTACCGACAAAAAACCTGTCGGGACTCACTGCACCATCGCAAATGAGAAATGAACAGCTTTAACTCAGGTGGATTAGTCATACAACACTTATTAATGCTGACAACAGGGATTCATAGATCATGGTAAGTTAACATCAATCCCACACACCAAGAATCAAAAAAGGTCAAAAAATATAACGTGATTAAGTAAGCAAATTGCCTTAATTCACAACCCAAACCATCAATGACAAGAACAACCCTTTCATTAATTCACCATATGCAACTCTACCATATTTCTCCTCCGACACACAAGTTTTAAACAAAATGAAATTCAAGCCTACAAGATTCAACAAAGTAAAATTAATAAAATAATTATTGATATATTAAAATAAATTATTGATCCGAGAAAAAAAAAGTTGACTAACCAAAAAATTATCTAGATGTTTGAGTCAGAAAGTAAAAGAAACGAGTTGAATAAAAAACTTCTCGAAAGGCTATGGCTATAAGTTGCTTTAGAGAAGAGCAAACCATGATTAAAAGCGAGCAACAACAAATTAACCCAACAACTTATACAAGCATAAAACTCAACTATCTAATACAAGCATCTCATCAAGATTGAATAAAAACAACTACAAAGTAATAACTCATCAGCTAATTAACCTCCAAAAGCAACAAAACTAAACTCCGCGAACACCCCTAAAAAAGGTACGTATCCCGCTCCCGCATACTACTCATCGATAACCCTAAACAAACCGCAACGGCCTACTATGCACCTTCTAAAAAGTGAACAAAAAGGTTACGTGCTTAGTTGATACAAAACAAACATCCCCAAATAATATCAAACCACACAAACACAAGAAACAAGACATAGAACAACGCCTAAACAACTCTGCTTAAAACTTAAATAAAAAATAATAAAAAAATGAATGAACCAATTGAGTTGAGCCGCCTTGGACGCCGCGATGTCCACGCCAAGCTCCTAAACTAAATCCCTCTCAAATCATATTTTCCCAGATAAATGTCATCTAAAATCATTTTACTCAATTTTTTTTACAATGAACCACACATGAAAAAGAAAGTATATATAAGGGGATACAAAATTGACTTAAACATGATAGAATTAAGTAAACATTTATAACCTTTCGACAATTACCGTTCATCTATAAAGATAAATGTACTAACAGCATCGGTATTTTAAGAAATAAGAAATTATACGCGTAGTTGAAATTTTTATATAAATAAAGACGAAATTACACATAAAAAGATGGATTGTGTATATGTGCTGACATAAAGAAATATCTTCAATACGTCTCCAACAGATTACGACTCATAATACCAACCAACATAATACCATAACCCACTTTAAGGAAATTTAATAAAACAATACGAGTAGTAATGTTACTGAATAATTAAAAAAAATAAATAAAAGAATTAATGGTATTTAACCAAAAGTAATATTAGTTTGAACAATAAATAGGCCAAACCAACAGCATGTCTGCGCATGATAGGACAGCAGAGGACCGAAATCTGAGTGAGAGTGTGCGGAGGATAACAACTTATACGGGTCAGTTGATGGATTGTGCCTAACAATATAAAGGTACCTAAAGATAAAACAAAGAATCATAATAATGATATTAAGGTTACACATCGATAAATAGCACCAAAAAAAGCTAAATAGTAGCAAAAAAAAAAAAAATAACAATAACATCAATCAACAGCTTGGCAATAAAAACCGAGAACAAAACTAACGGTGAGTATAAACAAACATAATGGTGAATCCATTTCACCTAAACCGTCAATTGTTGCGAGATAACCAAAATTGTGAATCGTAATGACAAACCCCAAATTGATTAAGCATCCCAGCATAACTCAAAAAATGAAAAACAACATCCGAGCACTCGAAAAAAATACTTATAAAATTGTAAGCATGTCTTAAGGCAAATCAAAAGAAAATAATAATAACTACACAAAACCAATATTATCCTTCAAGAGTCCAGGCCAGTTTAAAGACCAGCAAAAACCGTCGACATTTTAAAAAAAAAAAAAATGGACGTAAAAGCAAACATGACATAATAAGTAAAAACTCCATGAGTAGGAAGGACAAATAGAGCGAGAAATGACAGGTAAAAGAAAGAAGAAGGCAAAGAATCGGAGCTAATACTATCAGTGGCACGATAACTCCAAAACCAAGAGAGTGAGAAGAGATAAAGCCAACGTTTTAAAAACAACTATTGAAAATCCGCAACATAAATAAACACGGTATTATCACCACAGGGTCGGTAGATAAGAGAAATATAAAGGTCGGCAACAAATAGATACAAATGGCCCAAAAACAAGACAAGACACCACTCACAATACTCTCTATTGATGAACAGAAAATGCCATGGGGGAATATACTTTCCGTGGCGACAGAAAGCCGCTATACGCTATAAAAATTCACATACGTTAACACTTTTAGAAAAAACCCTCTATCCCCTATCACATGAGTCCCCTTTCTCCATCTTTCTCCAAAAACACAAGACCGAAAAGAAGGAACGACGCAAACGAAAGAAAAAAAAACAACAACCAAACAAAAACCATACACCCAAAAACACCTTTGGGACGAAACAGTCCCACTGGCTCCCCCCTTTTGCACCCCCCTTTTTCCTCCTAGCATAAACAAACCAAACAACATACCAACCACACTTCCCTAAAACGCATTACTCTTCACCCTTTTCCAACGTCTTCCCAAAAAAAACAACAATCAAACTCCATTGTCTTAAAAAAAAAAAAAGAAAAACAGGGGATACAGCATAAAAAGACAGACATCCGATCTGCAAGCGAAGCGCTTTTCGTTAGACTCGAGCACAAGTAGCATAAAAGATAGACGAACACAACTCCCAATACATGCCGAAGCCGACGACAGACACATCTTTCCAGGAACCCACCCTAAAGCTTCCAAAGAAAATTCGCCACTGAAGCTTCTCAGCACTACAAAAGCGGTTTCGATCATTGACAGAAATGTTCAAAGTTTTTTTTTTCATAAATGTTACAGAGAAAGGGAAAAAGGAGGAATCAATAACAAAGAATTGAAAGGAAAGCAAGGCAGGAAGAAAGCGACAAAACAACAAAGAAAAAGAAGATGAGTAACAAGATGAAAAGGGCAGCACCCAATTCCTTGTTAGTGGTTGCGAACAATGCTTTACTTCTCTTTTCATTTCCACCTAAAGCTGCGTCTTCGCACACTTACCTTACTTATTTACCGTCGATGTAACGAATTCGATACGATGAAGTACTTAGTATCGAGTTGTGGTCAAAGAAAAGGATTAGATAAACAGCATTAAATCAAAAATGGTGAATAGAAGTACGATAAGGTTGATGATGAGATAACATCACATACAAGAGGTGAGAGGCGAAAACTGAGACAAACAAGCACAAAAAGAAAGAAAACTAGATTTGTAACTCTAAGTAAGAGGAATTAAGTGACAGTTTAAATGTAATGGGATATAACCTACCAATTTATATAAAGAACATAAGCTGTTTGTAGTAACTACTATGAACGCAACAGTTGTGGCATATACGGCTAACAAAACCTTTAATTAGCCAGCACACAAAGAAAACAGTGACCAAACTCGAAAAGGGAGTGCAGTACGAAAGAAATAACGACGAATTAGAGATAAATAAAATATTAATACTAATGCGAACAGTTGGTAAATTTAAATTAAAAAGAGATTTCAAATCCACAGGAAGGAAGGAGACACAAGAAAGCAATTGCACCAAAGGTGCATTACTGCAAAAGGCAAAGAAGAAATCAAAGACACAAAGCACAAAAGATTAAATAAGATGAGCCCCAGTACGCACAAAACATAAAACTTAAGCAATCTTTCATGATACAAATTAATGCAGTGCAAACTCAAATAAAGGAAAATCAGATTCGATGGACTACAGAAATGCTCCAACCCAGGCGCAATCATCAATGCTCGGAGCGAAGAATGGTAGGCTCTTCTGTACTGGAACGTTAGATAAGCGCTGTCATCCATCAAAGAATCCCGAGTTCTCAAAAAGAAACAATAGCACCCCCTTAGAAAGTACACACCGAGACAAACATAATATGCGGCAACCCATGCAAAGTACAATAGATAACCAGAACCCTTGTCCCATTACAACATAACATAAAATAGGAAGACAACTAACACCGGGGGGGGGCCACGACCTAAGAGAAGTCTGCATAATACCCGATGCACGACGGAATAGCGAAAAAAATAGGACCATCTACGCATCATTACACTGCTGATAAAACCAAATAGATGTGCTATACAGAATGGCACCTAAAAGCCACATGAAAGTGGATAGAAAACAGATTGGCAGCCAGAAACAATCAGGAAAAAACCAAGATGCTCCAAAAGCACTAGTAAGAAAGAAGACATCATAAAAGCAAATCACTTAAAAAATAATTGAAACATTTCCACATGTAGCACCATACTGACTAGAAAATAAATTCAAAGAGAATTGAAATTAGGGTCGGATTAAGCACTAAAGACATAAACTAAAAAAAAAAATAGCTGTGTATATAAACTAGTAAAATGTAGGCCAGGCAAAACCATTCTAAACGAGGGAATATAGTGTACACCAAGACTAAAATGAAAAGCAAAAAAAACGGCTTTGCAGCCCCTGGCACTTCTCAACGCTGGCGCCACAAAGTGAGAACAGGCGTATAATACATAACAACCGTCCAATACGCAGCCTCGAGTCACGCTCCCGATCAACTACAAATACAAAAAATAACAACAAAACACACGTCAACAAAGACAAGGATAAACACTACTAAAATCACAAATGTGATCAAAAAAAAACAGGTGAATTAGCCAAACAAAAAATCATCTGAACACACGGAAAATGGCAGATGAACCTGAGACTGTATAACCAAACCTTCGCATCAACGAACCTAACGACACGAATACACTCCCGAAAGAGCTATAACCAAGGGAGGATGCAGAGAGGCATGTCTAAGGTCGTATAGAGAGAAAACAATCGTTAATATTGCTGAAACCACAAACAAGCCCTGTTGAACCCTGAGCAATTTGCTGAAATCCCGACATACGTAGCACAACCGAAAATTAGGGCAAAGTCCCAAACCCACCACGACCGAACTTGCGTGGAAAAACTGCCCAAACCCAATCCACTCCGCGGGCATCAGAGCAGCCATAAGCAAACTATTCTATCATAAGAAGCATATCTTACAATTCCATACAATAAATAATATAAAAATTGTACTTGGTCCCCGTTACTGCCACATCAGTCTCAACGCACCGTTTGAGTAACAAACGTAAACGACCATTGCATCCACTCCCGCTGTAAGCAAACAAAGACCACAAACAGTACAAAAGTTAGCATGTATGAAAAGAACGATAGGACAAACACAAATAAACAACCACAGAGCCATATACTAGGGCAAAATCATACAAAACACGAAGATGCCTACCACGAAAAAACTGACACACAATAGACATTAAAAAGAAGAGGCATCAACGAAAGACTACGACAAACAAAAGTCACGCCAAATAACGTCAATAATGGGTTTAGACCGAACGACTAAACTAAAATCATATATGCCAAACCTCACTTGGACGACTTTAGACTGAGCGATATAAAAAAGACACCCCACATAAAATACTCACAAAATCAACTAACAAAGTAAGAAAATATCAACCTAACCAAGTGATGACATATATATTGTAAAGTCTAAAGCGACATCAAAATTGGCTAATTAAGCTAATATTCAAAAAAAACTGTTCTCGTATCATCAATGCAGCATGGGATGGAAACTCAACTTGATCTTATACATAAACATGTACACAAAGCATTTAGACCCCTAAACAAAGGTCATATGCAATAATAAAAATGTCAAAAAACAAAGGGGAGTCAAACAACCTTGATGATATAAGAATTTCACCAATTATCAACTGTTAAAAATTATAGGACAAACTAGGTAATCGCGGCGAAAGAAGATAAAGAAAAACTAAGGATATCGATTAAAAAAACAGGGGTAAATATATGCATTGGACAACGATGAATAATGATACAAACCTAGTTATGAAGAAGATGAACTACATGGATATAAAATAAGAAAACAACGAATCTCAAAGGCGCACAAAGAAAAAAGAAATAGGAAAATAGGAAACGCTATATACACCAGAACGAAGGGCGTATTAAATTCATGAAGAAATACAATAGAACTAACAAACCATTGTAAAATAGGTGCAGAGAACGCGGTGACGGATAAAGAGAAGAATGAAATGCAAGAAAAACAACAAAAGAATTTAATGAAGACAATGATGAAGCATCCCAACCAATGCGTGATACAACCACGAATTCCTAAAGAATACAGGAAATGTAAAATAAAAGTGAGTTAGAAGATTGAAAACTAGAACGTGATAAACGATTGAAAATCCAATGTCCCAAAACATTGTAAGGTAACAATAACAGCTAATACAACACTAAATCAAGATAGAACAACGCAATGAAGATAACTCGAGGGAACCAATGATTCTAATCAAATAAAAACAGATGGTAGTGACCAAAAATCACTCGAAACCGAAAGGCACTTTACTTTAGCAGTAAGAAACCACGCGC
>SNQN01011020.1:0-20186 GCA_008642245.1 Bassia scoparia | reverse complement strand
GTCTTCGCATTTTCTCGTTGTCATTAATGTTGCTTGTCATTACTAACGTCTTCTTTGATTTGTTATAGCAAGCTTTACGAGCGCTTTCTCATCATACTAACATGCATGTTTGATTTGTTAGCGGATCGATCGAAGGCGCCTATCATTTTATTTATTAATTTTCTAACAATTTGTTTGTTTGCAGCGACAAGTAAGGATGATGTATATTTGTATATGCATATTGTATATATGTTTTGTATTGCATTCGTTTGCTCTTTAAATAAAGACCGGAAATTATGTGAATCACATTAAGTCAATTAATCATGGACAATGGTTTAGGCACCTTTTAATTTGACTAATATATAGTGATCACATTTTAGGCTAGGTAGTTGTTTTTTTATAATAGTAACCCACTTAGTACCTATAGGACTAGTGCCGCTAATAAGGTTTGAATATGTAATTGTGTGCATCAAAATTGCGTTTGAATGGAATGACAATGAGACCGAGTAGAGGCGCTACATCGGGCGGATTGGGTCAAAGATTCAATCGTACCATGTCCCCGAACCCACGAACTGGTACTAGATCAGAACGTGGCCATTGTTTGGCACCAACGTCTCGGGCATCCGTGATTAACTTTATAGGCACGGTGGCGATCCCTTACTCGACAACACTCCCCAACGCACTCACGTGCGGGTCTGTGGTCAAGCCACAACAGAAACACATGGATGTAGCCAACAGCCCCTGCGGGGTTCGACCCACAGTTACAAGTTGCGATTCATGGGGATAATCACGTTAGGTGAGTGGACAGACTTGAAAGTCTCGTAATTCCATCATCACGATTATTGATTTTTTGCATTTTGCATGTGATTCCGCATAGGGTCACGCCTTAGGCTCCTTGGTCTCAATATGGAGTTCTATGCTCGAGACACCTTAAGGGGGGATATACTTGGTTGCATGTGGTTAATGATGCATGGCTAGGCAAGTCCTATCCCACCCATCCGTGTGTGCACATGTTACGGGATGCGTGCACACAAGGGTTACTCGCCATACATCACTACACGTGAAAGTGGTGAAAATTGACCCAACTACCTTAGGCGTGACACCCTCTTTGACTGACCTGGCTAGTTGACTCGTCGTCATGTGTTGTGTATATGGCAATGTATGGGCCATAGCCATTGTTATAGTTCTTAACCTTACACATGTTCATAATCACCATTCATGTAGCCTATGGTCATCTTTTAGTCACATCATGCATTTCATAGCCCATAGTGACTTAGTTGACCTCTACCTTAGTCTTGACGATAGTTCCTAGGAATTGTCATCAACTTTCGACCTTAGTCCACATAGACTTTGACCTAGTCATGACCATTGACATTAGAGTAGGCATAGACTCTGACCTTAGGATTGACCCTTGACCACTAGGTAGGCAAGACTCGCCTAAGACTTTGACCTTGACCGTATCACATAGGATTGACCTTGGCAAACTTAGACTCGACCTTAGCACATCTAGGCATACCCTAACCACTTAGACTTGTGCACATCATGCTTTCCTATGTCATTTAGGTCCCTTCAAAAACAAAAAAAAGCAAAAAATTCAAAAAAACGAGAAGGGACCTTGCATTTCATACATTCATTCTAGGAAAGATGACCAATGGAATATAGCAGCATGTGCACCTGCATCCATATGTTCAATAATGACAGGAGTTACTAAGGGTTTATTTCTTTTTGAAACAAGGTGAAGTCGTCTCCATAGCCTTGTTAGACACCTGAAAATGTGTTCTTCCCCAAATGAGTATCCGTGATGAAACATACGCGTCTCGCGTTTGTTTCGAGCTCAGAAAAGATGCTTTGAACTCACGAAAGTTGGAAATACGTGAGGTCTACTCGAATTATGAGCAAGGTCACATACAAGCAAACATATCTTCTTTCGGTTTTCTCGATAAACTCAGTAGTGTTTCAAAGGTTTTCAAACAAATTACGCTGGCGATTTCTCGTGCTTTTTGTTTTCCATCATATGCGTCACATTTTTCCTGAATCCGCCAATATTTTTAAATTATTTTTCTGATTCATTTATTTTCTCATGAATTTTGCAATGTTTAAATACGCAGAATACGCAAGAAAAAATCAACGTGAATGATCTAGAAAATACTCCGGAATACGTGGAACCTTCATAGAACATTCTAGAAAATCCTTGCTTGGAGAGCAAGGTTGTCTAGGTGCCGTCGAATTCAAGGGAAATCACGAATAAGAATCGAGGAAATCGAAATAATTTCGAGGTTTTGGAAGAATATACGAAAGAATCATGGAGCGTATATACGCAGCTGATGACGTATATACGCTCAACAGGAGCGTATATACGCTCACAAGCTGCGTATTAGCTAGAACATACATACGTTTTTTGCCCAAAACTCTATGGGAGATGAGAAGCGTTATATACGCTGGAATGAGCGTATATACGCTCCTCCATGAGCGTATATACGCTTCATTCCCAGCGTTATATACGCAGGAGTTTTTACACTTCGTTTTTGCCTCTGTGCCTATAATACTCCCTTGCTTGGCTCAGTCCGGAGCAGACACGATTTCACGATTTCACAGCTTCAACACTTGCACAGACCACAAGTCACGAGACACATTATCTACTCTCAAACACTCAAACACACGTCGGTTTCAATTACAAGCATCGATTCTATCGACATCAACAAGCGAAATAAGGGTATAAACCTGAGATTACTCACCAAAACTTTCTTCACTCTTTTTCAATTCCTTTTTGTCTCTTTTAATTTGACTAACCATTTATGAGTTTAATTCAATAAAGCCAATGTAGAACTCACTTTCTAATGTGGTCATGTAAATATGTAGGTTTTTCTTAATATTTTCATTGTTTCCATGGTTTTTGTTTTCATTGTATACAATATTACTATTGTCAATACTAACGCGTATTGCTGTGTCTCAATTAGCAATTAATCGAAGGCATTCCTTTGAGTTTTGTTCTAACAATTTGATTGTTTGCGGTGACAAGGTTGAGGAGGACACATATACATATATTATGCCTTACTAACCTTTGTTTCATGTCTCGTTGTTGTTATACTCTATATCACACTTGTTATATTGTGTTATAACAAGACCGGAATTTAATCGTTTGTCACCTATAAGTCAGAAATATGGATCGACCGGTGTTTCTAGCACCTTCATTAACATTGACTAACAATCAGTGATCGCCTTTATCCATTGTAGAAGTCTTTGGTTGTTCATGAATAGCAACCCACCTAGAATCAATGCGCTTTCAAAGTCAAATCAATAGGCTTTGGATTCAATTGTTATGATTTATGGACTACATGAGACCGAGTAGAGCCGCTCATGCGGGCGAGATTGGGTTACAGATCTGATTCGTACCATGTCCCGAACCCACACTTTGGTTACTGAGACCTATTTTGTGGGGCACTAGTTTGGCACCAATGTTTCGGCGTCCGTGAATAACCTATTAGGACTGACGGTTGGCATCCCCTCAATTCGACAACCACACCCAACGCATTCACATTGCGGATTCCATGGCTCACTGAATGACACTGAAGCTGAGGTAGCCCCTGCCTAAGCGGGGGCGAAGCCCTACAGTTTTTGGCGACTTCACTGGGATAATCACATTTGGTGAGTGGACAACTTGAAGTCTTCGTAGTTCATATTCATAATCAATTGAATTTTGCTTGTGACCCTTCGAATAGGGTCATGTCTTAGGCACCTTTGTCTCAATATGGGCATGTTCTATGCTCGAGATCACCTTAAGGGGGGATTTTGTCTTGGTTGCATGTGGTTAATTGATCACATGGCTAAGGTAAGTCCTATCCTGCCCATGCCGGTATGCACGTTTACTGATGCTGTATATAAGGGTATCTCGCCATACATCACCATATTGTGTGGTGAAATTGGACCCAGCTCTACTTCTTAGGCATGGTACACTATCAGACTACCAAGCCTACTTATAGTTCACTTAGATCCTGACCTTAAGTGCATAATTGTTTTGTGCTTCAATCAATGTTGCTTGTTAACTGTGACTCTTCTTTCAGTCCAATTTCTTAATAAGGCCCAGTCCCTTAATCTATAGCTCAAGACATGAATCCATTAGGCCCATATTCCAATCCAATTCAATTTCCAAATTCCATCGACCTAGAATCTGACCTAGGTTCGATTCCAATCCAAGAGTCTTAAGTCGAATTAGATTCGATCTTTTAACTTATAATCTGATTAGGTTCTTTTCAATTTCAATTCAACCATTAAATCTGAATTAGGTTCAATTCAAATTCACCCAAAGGCCTTAAATCTGAATTAGGTTCACTCCAACACTCCAATTCAAGAACCTTTAAAACTGAAAGTATGTTCGGTCATAAACTCAACCCTAGGAACTTTGATATCGACCCTAGGCCCATTCAATTTGCAGTGCTTCGTAGGTCTAAGAGTCCTTAATTTGAAATTAGGCGCCAGTCTTAGGTTAATCTTTTCTCGAGTCTAGCACACTTAAATCAGGATTTAGGTCTACCATCTAGTGCTTACTTTCGAGTTCAGTTCCTTTAATCAAACCTCAAGACTGATTATGGTTTGTTTTCTTAAGAGTTTTCAAGTAGACCAATCTTTTGTTTCTGGGTTCTAAAGTGTAATTTTCTTGATTCAGAAGATAGCAAAGACTCGCAACTTGTCTCTGGCTAGAAGAGTACGAGAAAGCCACCGACGCCTAATGATCACCAAGAACTTCCATGGCAAACACTCGAACTGAACAGCTTAACGCTATTCATGAAGCCGAGTCTGTGATTCTCCGCTTGAATTGCACAAGAAAAAGCATTGGGGGGAGTTGAAAGAAAAGAGGACCCAGGAAAAACCTCTCGGCTGATGAGAGGAGGATAAGACCGATGCTTGAACACCACTTCCTCTCTCAAAGACTGAGACGGAAAAAGGGTGGAAACTAGAAGAGTTGGTCAAGAGAATGTCCGAAAAAATTCGTCAAGGCTCAGTTGTTGCTGAATTATGAGATTAAGGGCCAGCTTCCTAGAAGTTTGTCATCCATGATTTGCCCAAGTTCAAGGGAACTGAAGACCCAGAGGACCACCTCCGCATTTAAATATCTCAATGGTCCTTAAAGAATGAGCAAAAGCTATTCATTCGGTGTTTCCCTTATTACTTTGGACACCCATCCATCCAGGTGGTAACCTGTCAAGCCAAGCTCGAATGATTGGGAATATATCAAACCGAGTTCCTAAAAGTACAGGTACAAATTCCCAGCTTCCTGTCGGTCTCCGTGAACTAGAGGCCACCAAGCAAGGTGAGAGAGAAAATTCTCTACTTCCTTAATAGGGAGGAGGGAGAAGCCGCTCAAATGACCAATCTGACCAATGAGGAAGATCAAGTTCTGCAATGGTCATCAAGAACCTCAGCCCAAGTATCGAGAGCACTCAAGTTTCAACCCATTGATTCCTTACTGGGCTCTACGAAGGTTGGCCTCCTAGTTGGGAAGATGTTCAAGCCCAGAAGTCTAAAGGGTAACGGTGGGGCTTTAACAAGAAAGGTGCTCCTATCCTTTTCAACACTGATCAAATCAAGCCTCACATTACATGACTCTTCTAACCATCCTGGCGTCTTTCAACAACAGGCCTCGAGGGACCACCGAAGGACATTTCTTCCAATTGGTATGACTTATGACAGGCGCTTTGACTAGACTAAACTGCAAAAGGTGCACTGCTCCTATTGGGACCCACTCCAGACCCTTCAGATGAAGAAATCTAGGAATTGAATCCCAATGCCTATTGTAATCCACAAGAAGGGTCACCACCACTGAGAATTGCATCGTTTGAAGCACAGGATTCAGACATGGTTGAAGATGGTCGCCTCCCAGTTCCAGCGCGAAGATAAGATCAACATCAAACCAACCCACTTGTAACATGAGTCACCCCAAGGCGTGGGTAATGATCCATGCGGCCTCTTTCATTGAGTCATCGAGTCCTAGTCCTAGATTATTTTCTTCAATCTACTTCTTTGAGTCTATGTAGTCTGTTTGAAATAAGCATGTATGTTTCAAGTTTTCTTTCATCAATAAAATGATTATTTTTTTGGCCAATATTATTTCTTAATTTCTATGCAAAGTCAACACTCATTGGCCACAATTGGTTTAATCTAATGCTGATTCATTATTTAATTTGAACAATGCAGAGAGGCTTCTTTCACAGCTCCACAAAAATGACCCCTCTCCTTCCATTCCTTTCACATAAATCAAAAACCCTTGCAACCTTTTAGCCACAAACACTATCAATTAGCCTATCTTTCTTTCATCACCCACATCTACTACCCTTTGGACCAAACGGTGCTGCTAGGAAAAGACACGTGCAAAGAAAGAAAAAAGTACATGGGCAAAAAAGAAAAAAAAAGAGAAAAAGAAAAAAATCAAAAGTTCAATACAAAATTTCACAAATGCAAATCAATTTCAAAATCCCAATCAAAGTTCAAGCCAATTCAAAAAAAAGCAAAAGTCTAAAAGCACACTACGGCACGCGTGGTCCTTCATAAACATCAAGGCCTTTTTTCAACCTTCAAACACACGCCTCAATTACACCACAAAAGCCTCTCACACGAGGCTTGTTCAATCACCAGAACTACGTGGTCTGATTCCGTAAGGATACGTAGGAAGCCTCTTCTCGAGGTTCGACGATCAGATTAACATTAGATCGTTTGAGGCCTTTTGAGTGCTTTGACTTGCTAGAATTCGAAAATGTTTTGCCAGTTTAGAACCTACATAGACTCATGTTTGACCAACCATTAGCCACCTCGTATTAGCCACATCTTTGACCTAGTCACAAATTTGACCCTTTTTTATTTCTCGAACATAGCTATTCTTTGGCACCTTCAAGACTCATTGCTCAATCCCAAAGAAGTAAAGCCACCTGACTTTGGGTTAGTACATCTGTTGGGGAACTCATCATCAATCATCCACTTCCCTATGTTGACTCTAAGTCGCAAAACCACGTTGCTCAAAGTCTCGTTGGGGGCTCGTTGTCATCATGGCTCCTTTTTCCATGGTGGGGCTTCTTGTCTCCTAAGGTCCTATTACGTGTTCGGTCTTTGCTATCAAGTGGAAACCTGAAAATCACTTTTGACCCTGTCTCTTCCAATCAAAGTACTGTCTCGTCATGTTAAGTCAAGTTGCTCGTCCAAATGTCACCTTTCTCTAGTACTCTTCAATGACACTCTTCAAGTGGCACTTGTACTAGGATTAGACTCTAGTATGTCCTTTCATGTCTAGAACAGCCTAGAAGACTCTTTCAAAGGCTCATTCAACATGTCTAGAATCAGACCTAGACAGACACTTTCAAATCATGTCGAAACAGACTAGACTGGACTCTTTCAAATTTCAAAAGTCACTTTCAAATCATGTCTAGAATAGACTAGACAAGTCAATACTTCAAATATGTCTAGAATCAGACCTAGACAAGACACTTTCAAATCATGCTTAGAATCAGACGCTAGACAAGACACTTTTCAATCATGAATCAGCACCGCTTTACATGACTCGCTCAAACATGTCTAACCAGACCTAAAAGACTCTTTCCAAATTCAAAGACTCTTCAAACATGTCTAGAAAGACTAGACAAGGACCTTCAAAATGTCAATGACTCTCTCAAACCATGTTCTAGAACAGACCATAGACAAGACTCCTTCAATTAAGATCTGGCTCAAACCATGTCAAAACCAGCCTAGACAGCCCTTTCAAATTAATGATCTCTCAAATATGTTAGCATCAGACTGACAAGACTTAAATCAATGTGACTCCTGCGCCTTCTCTCAATTCTCAAAGTCAAGTCTACAAAGTCACTTGCCATGCATTTGCAGACATAAAAAAAGACCTATGTCTACAAGGTAGTCCTTTAACTGAATTAGGCTATGTTTTCAAGTCATGCTATTTCTTCGGAAAGCATGGGACCGCCTGCATTTCTCCCAGTCAGCCGAATGGGGAATGACGTCAGGACTCAGAACTACAAGCAAATAGAACCGAGGGAACACGGCTACAGGTAAACTAACTTTTGTTTTGCAGGTACCGGGAAAAGGGTATCAGGGTCGCAAGTCTTGAGTTGTATCTACAGTCACCGAAACTCGAATACTTCTGACTTTTCGTCTACGACTATCATCTTTTCAGACTCATCACAGTGGGGGCTTCTGTAACACCTGAAAAATGTGTCTCCCCAAATGAGTAATCCGTGATGAAACTACCGCGTCTCGCGTTTGTTTCGACTCAGAAAAGATGCTTTGAATCCACGAAAGTTGAAATACGTGAGGTCGTACTCGAATTATTGAGCAAAGGTCACATACAAGGCGAAACATATCTTTTCGGTTTTCTCGATAAACTCAAAGGTTTTCAAAGGTTTTCAAACAAATTACGCTGGCGATTCTCGTGCTTTTTGTTTTCCATCATGTGGCTCACATTTTTCTGAATTCGCCAATATTTTAAATTATTTTCTGATTTTTCTATGATTTTCTATGAATTTGCAATGTTTAAATACGCAGAATACGCAGGAAATACGTGAATAATTAGAAAAATACTCCGGAAATACGTGGAACCTTCTAGAACATTCTAGGAATCCTTGCTTGGAGAGCAAGGGTGTCTAGGTGCGTCGAATCAAGGGAATCACGAATAAAATCGGAGGAAACGAATATTTCAGGTTTTTGGAAAGAATATACGAGATCATGGGCGTATATACGCAAGCTGTATGAGCGATATACGCCTCAACACTAGCTAATACGCTCACAAGGCGTATATACGCTCAGAACATACATACGTTTTTTGCCAAAAACTCTATGGGAGATAGAAGCGTATATACGCTGGAATGAGCGTATATACGCTCTCCCATGAGCTATATACGCTCATCCCAGCGTATATACGCAGGGTTTTACACTTCGTTTTTGCCTCGTGCCTATAATACTCCCTTCCTTGCTCAGTCGCGGACAGACACGATTTTCACGATTCACAGCTTCACAACTTCAACGACACAAGTCACGAGACACATCTATCACTCTCAAACACTCAAACACACTCGTTTCAATTCAAAGCATCGATTCTATTCGAATCAACAAAGCGAAATAAGGGATATAAACCTGAGAATTACTCACCCAAAACCTTTCTTTCATCTCTTTTCAATTCCTTTTGCTCTTTTAATTGACTAACCCATTTAATGAGGTTTTTTAATTCAATTTAAAGCAATTAGTAGAAACTCACTTCTAATGGTTTCATGTAAATATGTAGTTTTTCTTAATATTTTCATTGTTCCATGGTTTTTGGTTTTCACATTGTTTATACAATATACTATTGTCATACTAACGCGTTTGCTTGTCTCAATTAGCAATTCAATCGAATAGGCGATTCCTCTTGAGTTGTTGTTCTAACAATTGATTGTTTGCCAAGTGACAAGGTGAGGAGACACATAACATATTATATGCCTTACTAACCTTTTGTTTCAGTCTCGTTTGATATATATCTTCTATCACACTTGTATATCATGTTTAAACAAGGACCGGAATTTAATCGTTTGTCACATTAAAGTCAGATAATCAGACGACCGGTTTTCTAAGCACCTCATAACATGACTAACATCAAGTGATCGCACTTATCCATTGTAGAAAGTCTTGGTTTTCATAAATAGCAATCCCACCTAGTAATCAATGTGCGTTTCAAAGTCAAATCAATAGCGCTTCTTTTGGAATTCAATTGTTATGATTTAGCGAACTACAATGAGACCGGTAGTAGAGCGCCCGCTACATGCGGCGCGAATGGGTACAGATCTGATTCGTACCCATGTCCCCGCAACCCCACCATCTTTGGTTACTGGACCTGTGATTTGGTCCCACTAGTTGCACCAATGTGTCGGCGTCCGTGAATAACCGTACTATAGGGGCACGGTGGCGATCCCCTCAATCTCGACAACACCACCCAACCATTCACATGGCGGATGTCCATGCTCAAAACCTGGATGACACTGAAGCTTCGAGGTCACGCCCCTCGCTACAAGGCGGGCGAAGCGCTACAGTTTTTGCGACTTCACTGGGGATAATCACCATTTGGTGATGTGGGACAGACTTGAAAGTCTCGTTAGTTCCATATTCATTAATCAATTGAATTTTGCTTGTGGACCCTTCGAATAGCTATGTCTTAGGGCACCTTAGTCTCAATATTGGCAAATGTTCTCATGCTCCGAGATCACCTTAAGGGGGGGATTTTGTCTTGGTTGCATTGGTTAAGTTGACACAAGGTAAGGTAAGTCCTACCCTAGCCCATGCCGCGTATGCACGTGTTACTCGATCGCCGTGATGGTATAAGGGGTAATCTCGGCCTACATCACCAATATTGTGGTGTGAAATGGACCCAGCTCTACTCTTAGAGCAGTTACACTATCAGACTCAAACACAAGCCTACTTATAGTCACTTAGATCCTGACCTTAAAGTGTGAATAAATTGGTTTTGTGCTTCAATCAATTGTGCTTGTTAACTTGTGACTCTTCTTTCAGTCCAATGTTCTTAACTAAGCCCAGTCCCTTAATCTATTAGTTTCAAGACATGAATCCATTAGGCCCATTCCAATCCAATTCAATCAAATTCCATTCGACTAGAATGCTGACCTAGGTTCGATTCCAATCCAAAGTCTATAAGTCTGATTAGATTCGTCTTTTGAACTTTAAAATCTGAATTAGGTTCATTTTCAATTTCAAATCTCAACCTTAATCTGAATTAGGTCAATCAATTCACCGACCCAAAGGCCTTAAAATCTGAATTAGGTTCAACTCCAACTCCAATTCAAGAACCTTAAAACGAAACTTTAGGTTGCGTCATAAACTCAACCCTTAGGGTAACCTTTGATTCGAGCCCTAGGCTCGGCATTCAATTCAGAGGGCTCTAGGTCAAGAGGTCCTTAACTTCTAGACAGTAGCAACCAATCTCTAGGTTTGAATCTGTCGTCGAGTCCTCCAGCACCTTAACAAATCATTAGTCTAGCCCATTTCTAGGTCTCTTTCGAGTTCAGTTCCGTAATCCAGAACCTCAAGACTGAGTTAGGTTTGTTCTTAAAGTTTTCAAGTAGACCCAATCTTTCGTTTCTGGGTTCTAAAGTGTAATTTCTTGATTTCAGCAAGATTAGCGAAAGACTCGCAACTTGTCTCTGGGCCTAGAAGAGTGTAACGAGAAGCCAAACCCGACGCGCTCAGATCACCAAGCACTTCCCATGCAAACATCGAACCAAAGCTAACCCTATCTTGAAAACTCGGAGTCTGTGAATTCTCCGCTTGATGCACAAGAAAAGAGCATTGGGGATTGAAAGAAAGAGACCCGAAGGAAAAAACCTCTCGAGTTCTATAGGGAGGAGAAGACGATGCTGAAACAACTCACTTCCTCCTCCAAAGACTGAGAGCGAAAACAAGGGTGGAGCAACTAGAAGAGTTGCAGTCAAGAGAATGTCCGAAAAATTCAGTCCACAGGGCCTCGTGTTGTGCTGATTATGAGATTAAGGGCCAGCGTCGCTAAGAAGTTTGTCAATCACTGATTTGCCCAAGTCAAGGGAAACTGAAAGACGCCAGCATGCACACTCACCTCCGCAACTTTCAATATCTCAATGTCCTTTAAAGGAATGACAAAGAGCATTCACTTCGTATGTTCCCTTATTACTTTGGACACCCATCCATCCAGGTGGTTCAAGACCCTGATCAAGCAAGCTCGATGATTGGAATATATCAAAACACGAGTTCCTAAAGCAAGTTACAGGTACAATTCCCAGCTTCTGTCGGGGTCTCCGTGTGAACTAGAGGCCACCAAGCAAAGGTGAAGAGAAAATTTTCTACTTTCCTGTAATGGTGGTCCCAGAGCGCGTGGAGAAGGCCCTCAACGCATCACAAAATGACCAATCGAGCGAACTGAGGAGATCAAAAGTGCCGGCAATGGTCATCAAGAACCTTCAGCCCAAGTATCGAAGCCATCAAGTTTTCAACCCATTGATTATTTACTGGGCTCACCAAGGGTGGCCTCCTAGTTGAGAAATGCTTCAACCCAGAAGTCTAAGGTAACGTGGGAGGGCTTTAACAACGAAAAGGTGACTCCTCACCCTTTCCAAAACTGATCACTTCAGCCACATTACCACATCCGGACAACTCTGTGCAATAACCATCCTGGATCTTTCAATCTCTGACATGGGCCCTCCCGAAGGACACCAAGACATTCTACATTCCATTGGTGGGTATGACTTCATGAGCAGGCCTTTGAAGACAACTGCAAAAAAGAGTGCACTTGCTTCCTATTGGGCCCATCCATCCAGACCCTTCAGATGATAAGAAAATCTACGGATATGGGAATCCCCAAATGTAAATAGAGTTAATGAAAATAAAAACAACCAAAAAGTGATAAATAATCCTACATATTTACATGAAGCGATTAAAAAGGTGGGTTTCTACATTTTATTAGTTGAATTGAGACTTGAATAGTTATTAATCAAGTTAGAAAGAAACGAAAATAAGGTTTTGGGTGAGTAACCTCAGAGTTATACCTTGATTTCGCTCGTTGATTTGATTTAAAAAGACGTATTAGAACTTGTTTGTCCTAAGCTTCAGTTGTGTTCTACACTAGGCTTACTTTCCTAGATTTATACATTCTTACTTTTAATTTGTGACCTTTGGAGCCATTTTTATGTTAGCGAGTTTATCATTATAATCCTAACCAGAATGGCAGCCCCCTACCGAACAAAAAACGACATTGGACGGTTGACTTGTTGGTGAAGGGCAAAATCACCTCAACAGAGGGTCATGGTTTATACTAAGCCATTATCTCAGAGGATCACTTCACAAATCTTGCATTGTAGATTAGATTCCCAAAATTACCAATAGAATCCTATGAGAAGGAAGCACTCTTTGAAATAGACAATAAGGTTGGGCAACCTATAAAAGTTGACTACGTCATAAATAAAATTACTAATGATCGTTATGCATGAGTTTGCATGGAGGTTTGCCCAACTAAGTGACTTAAATGACAGCAAGTGGAGGAGTATAAGAATTTACACTCGTTATGTTTAGAATGTGGAATTATTGGTCACACCGGGAATAATTGTTCCAAAAAAGAAGCAAGGAAAGAGGAAGCATTGGAGTCTCGAAGAAAATAATACTTCCTCTGTATTTTAGATGTTCCACTTTTTTTTTGGGCCGTTTTCAAATAGATGTTCCAAACCAATCTAAAAATAATTTTTTTACCTTTTACCTACTTCATTTACTCTAACATTAATGAATTACTCATTTCTAAAGTCAACTTTCATTATTTTACYCAAYCTATTCACCCAAAATTACTATTTCCCATAAAATTTCATTCACACATTTACTCTTTTACCTAATTTATTCAACTTTTTACCCAACTTATTCAACTATTTTATTCAACTCAATCAACTCTTAAAAACCGTTCCAAAATGGTGTGGAACATCTAAAAAAACGGAGGGAGTATAATTTAAGCAGATTTAATCACTAGTCTAGTTATGAGTTAAAATTCGCGAGGGAGCTTGTTAATTAGAACCGACTTCAAAGCACCATTATTGTAGATAGAAGTGGAACAAGAGTTTTATGTTATTTAAAAATAAAGAGGTTGGCCTTGGAAAATTTAAAAAAAAAAAGTTCAAGCTATAAATGATATAGAGCAAGGAAAAGGAGTATGAAAAGTTGTGAGTAATAAGAAAAAAAAATCATCACAAAGGAAGGATACTACAAAGATAATCTTTCCCAATCAGGGTGAAGGAAATAAGCACGCTTCCACAACCTTGAATAAAAGAGCCCCTAAGACGGCTAATTCGTAGCAAAAAAAAAAAAAAGAGCAAAATTTATAGTGGAAGGTGTTAGAAGTCGAACAGGATATGTTGGCATCTCCTACTTGTGATAGAACTGAGTAGGGCTATGCAGCGGTCCGGTGTAGACCAAAAACCAGACCGAATCAAATCTGAATTTGGATCAAACCAGAGACCGGATCACCGATTCTGGTCCAGGTCCATAAAATTTTAGGATTCTAGTCTTTCGATCTGGTCCAGTCAAAAATCGAATTTTTCGATCCGGATCGGAAGATCGGAATTATTATAATACTTTTTAAAAAATAATGAAGGTTTTAGAGCACTCAAGAGGGGGGTGAATTAAGTGATTGATAGCCTTAGTCAATTTTTCCTTATTTTCAATTGTATGAGGAACCAGTTGGCTAATTCCTGTAACCAGCGGATTATAAATAAAGCAATAAAGGAAACACACGATTTAACGAGGTTCAGCCAACTTTGGCCTACGTCCTCCTACCTTATGTTTTTTTATTATTCTACTCCGAAAAATAAAGACCACACTCCCTACTGTTTCCCTACTCGGGGAACCAGTACACCCCACACTCGACTCTAAATGTGCACTTAACTTACACTCGTAAGCCCTTTGTGTTTGAACTCACAAAAACTCGCCTAGCAATCAACTCCTCTATTGATCATTTTAACAATAGCAGTTTTTCTCTCTTTTTATCTCACTTCTTGAAAGCTAATAAAGAGACTAAGTTACGCTCTAAAGTGCTCTTGTATATGATTTGATGTAGGGTTTTGTGCTTAAGTGTATTCTCTCAAAATAAACTCCAATTTTGATGCGTGAGAGGGATGTTTAGAATATGTAAAAGTAATTGTATATATAGGCCTTGGACGCATAACCCTAGTTTCCATAAATCACACAAACTTGATCTACAAGCTGCTACTATGTGATTTTTGGAAACTAAAATCGAATAAGATAAATACCCCTAGTTTTATGGCCTCCAAAATATATACACTTATGTTATCCAGCTGCATAGAATATTTTATAAAACAAATTTTTGAAGAGATATTTTACGAAAATCATTTTAGAACAAGCAGCTAAGATACTCCAAGTAGTGAACCTGGTTCCTCAAACTTGGTTCCCTACAGTGAGTATATCATTAATTATGTTCCAAGCTTTGTACCAGAATTCACAACATAACTCTTTTTACTTATAAACACTTATAATATCCAAACATACAAATCATACTACGAAGCAAATTACATGAAAATCCTAGTAAGACAACAAACCACAATTTCTTCTTTTCATGTAATCTTCAAGACTTGAACCTTCTTTGAATACTTCAATCAAGAGCAATGCATCTTTCTTCGAATGTCTTCGAAAAGGCCTTCATGCTCTAAGTCTTGGAATCAAACTTAGCTACTGTACATGTAACAAGGTTAATGTACAATAACAAGTATAAGACTGCTTTGCAGCATAGCCGTCTAGGAAACTGTTCCTACTGGTTCCTCACCAGTACATGGAACTTTGCATATCTAACTGTTCCCTGCATATAAACAAGTCAGTTCAATAGATAACACATATGAGTAATAACTTATTTAAGGAAACATCATTCTAATAACAACTGGTTCCCCACCAACTATATTCACATTTCAATGTCTTATTTCCTATTTAGTGCTTCTGTTTGTCATCGTTAAAAAACTAAGGGACTCAACAAATTCCCCCTTTTTTATGATGGCAAACTAATCGAAGTTACCTGCAACGAACAAGTTAGAAACAGAAAACCTCTCTTAAGTACTCAAAAATTTTAAGCACAACCGGCAGACTCAAGACTTAAATGAAACAGGTAGAGAAGCTAATTGGTTCCTACAAAAAGAAAAATTTGCAAAAAATAAACTGACTCCCCTAATTCTAAGAAACTAAAACTAACACTATGACTCAATCTAAGCTAGCAGACTCTAGGCTTCAACTTCGTGCATTTCTTCCCCCTTTTAGCATCTTTAAAAAGTACTCTCAAGTAACAGTTTTGTGCACAAATTGTTAAATGTGCTCATCCATACAGTGGCATCAACCATCATTTAAGTATTATGCTGCAAGAAAGATTACTCAAGGCATATTATATCATAGAAAAAGTTAAATGAAATTCTAAGCTATACACATATGGCATAGCATTTTCTAAGCTGTAGCTATGTGTAGATACATACATTTGTCCCTAGACTAAAACAGCCAATGATAAGACACCCTCCGCAACACATAGGTCAGATCAAGAGAGCTAGGACCCTAACAGACCCTAAAAAGGCAAATTCCCTTGCACCGGACACCTATTCTAGGTATTTAGCACCACTAAAAATAAGTTTTAATTTTCAAATAATTTTAACTTATTTTGAAACATTTTTCTAAATTTTTTTAAACATTTTTGGCAATTTTCAAAATTTTCGGCAATTTAATTAATTTTGCGATAATTGATTAAATTATGAAAACAATTCCAAAATTCACGAAATTTTAGCACAACACACTATTTTTCAAAAGGAATTTTTACGTATTTTTCCATAATTTTTCGATTTATGGTTTAATCTTTATTAATTTCTTAAGCAAAAACGCAAAATCGAGCAAAGCGGGCCATCCCAGGATATTTCACCTCAAGACACGCGTCCCAAGGTAGCTTGAAATCCCGAGCATCGTGATAATATCAGCCATAATCGCAATAATATCAACTATAATAGAATAAAATCACGTATATATTTTATATGATTATGTTACGATATTATCATTACAATCTCGCTATTCGAGGTAAAGCAATCTCGAATATCGCAATAATATCCAACGCAATCGCCATAATATCAGATCATAATTATATAAAATCACGTATGATTATATCACGATATTATTTCATCGCAATCACGTTATTCGATGCAAGGAAAATCGACCCTTGCCTATAAATAGGGAGCCCCGCCTATTTATTTAAGGTTAATCTCACTTTGGACCAACTCTCTCTCACTCGTCCAACTTTCTCTCTCTCTCATTCTCTCTCATAAACACACTCAAACTAACACATTTCAAACACGATTTAAACACATAAAAACACATTCAAAGGTTCTTTTGCAATAGATCTAGGAGGTTTTCAAGGGTTCTAAAGGTTCGTCAAGGGTTCCTAAGGGTCCGAAGCAGCGTCCTTGGTCTTCGACATCATGTTGCGAGGTAGATTTGAGGCCAACGTCTCAATTCTAAACCCCCTTTGCATGCTTGTTTAGAAATTCGACTTTCTATGTAATTTTCATGTAATATTGATTAACAAACAATTTGACGATTCAAATTAAGAGCAACCTTAAGGCATAACTTTAAATTCCTCATACGAGTGCTTGCATGCTTGTCTCACACTAATAATATGCTTTAACAAAGACCTGCAAATTTCGTGTTTCACGCCTAATAAGATAATTATGGACAACCGGCATTAGGCTCCCGGAATACGGAATTAACAACACATGCCACAATAAACTAGACACTATTTGCATAGTATCCTATTAAACAACCCGCATAGTAATTTTGCATGCTTAAGGTTTAAAACGGAAAATTGTTTGTTGTTGTCTTTCGGACAATGAACTCGCAATAACTGAGTAGAGGCCGCTAGATACGAGGGTTTGATGTGCACTACTTCACCCTTACCCTTGTCCCCTAATCCAGACCTTTGGTACACTACCAGACATGGATTCCTTCGCCTTTCTTTATGCAATTATAGGCAAGGCTTAAAACGGGTTCTGCAGCTTCCCAAAAGAAGTGCGGTGGCAACTTCCTCTACTCATTTCGAGTATAAACACACAACTCCAGGCATACTCACAATATGCAAAAGCAAGAATTCAATTCTAGCAAACAAACCGAGCCGCCCTTAAATTGTACCCCCCGGGGCAAAGGGACCGGACCCAATCTGGCCCGGTGACGCCCCGGCGCCCGTACACTATGCTTTTGAGACTTTCTCAACTATACCTATGAACTAACCATCCTTAATCAACTATACCCTCCTCTAGTTAAAAAATGAACCTTAGTTAACTTTTAAATGGGTTGTTGTTACGGTTGGGTGGTGTGTGGGTGGTTTGTTATTAAGGAATTGACTTCTTTGTTTTTTTTGTTTTTTTTGTAAATTAAAAGTTAACTAAGGTTAACAATACGAGTTGAGTTAAGGTACAATTGATTAATAATTGGTAGTTCATGGGTATAGTTGAGAAAGTCTCAAAAGCATATGTACAACTTAGAAAACGATATACCACATGTGTATAGCTTAGAATTTCCCAAAATTTAATAGTCCATACAAGACAGCAAAGTTCAACTAAAAGAACCCATATCCACATAGAAAGAATGTTCGTGGATAGGGTGAGAATTATACACACCAATAGAATCGGTTATTATAGAATAAAATTAAAAAGGGGAGGGGAAACAGGAGCAGAAAATAACATCACTCCTCTCTATCATACTCTTCCTCCTCTTCATCTGCATCTTCATCATCAGGTTCTTCATCATCATCATCAGGTTCCTCTTCAACCACTTCTTCTTCCTCAGCTTCCTCATCTGGTTCTCCTATAGTCTACTGCTGATTCTCCTTAATTTACACTGGTTCCTCAATTTCTAGAACCTCTAAAGTTGTTGTAGTAGCAAGAGAAGACACCTGAGCCTGTGGGGGAACAGAACCAATACTTGGAGCCATCTGAGCCTTAATGTATGGAACTGTAAGAAGTAGCAATTGAGTTTCAGCTAACTCTTTTTCCATTTGCTCCACCTTGGTATTGAACGATGTTGACAAACTTTGGACCAAATTCATTATCTTCTCAAGAGTACCCTCTTGGTTCTCTAACCTCTTCAAAACTACATCCTGGACTGCTGGTTCCTCAACCTTCTTCTTCTTCTACGGGGGCTCCTTCACCACCTCCGCTGGTTCCTCCATCCGAAATCTCGACATATCAGAACCAATGTCATGACCCTTTTGCTTAAGGATAACTTTAGTGAAAACTGTGACAGGCACAATGTTTCCACTTAGAGGAACCCCACTGTCTTTTAGCAACTGTGTGATCACAAAGCCATAAGGCTGAGAGTGGTGTGATGAATGGTTGCACTTCATCAAGTGATCCAGCATCAGGGCAGGGAGATTAATCTTTATCTTCTTCATCATGAGATATATGAGAACCATCTCCATGATGTGCACTGTTCCCCAACCATGAGCCTTTGGGATCAGGACTTTGTTGCACAAAGAATGCAGAACCAGCATGACTAGTTCCTTGAGATTTGTAGACTTAAATACAACAGACTTCTTAGGCAATTTGTCCCCAAAAAGAAAATCATGAATTTCAACAGGTGTAACTCCAACTAACACAGGACAATGATCCCCTGAATACTTATCAAACCCATCCCTAGGTACATTCAACAGCTTGGCCAAAGAAGCAATCGACAAACTAACCTCTACACCTAACTTTGGAACCAACAGACATATCACGAAATTGTCTCAAATTCACATAAAATTCCCTAACTCTAGCAATATTAGCAGCATAACAATCAAACAAAGGCATCCATTCTTGACAATCAATCAACTTTTTAAATTCAAACAAAGTAGGCACAACAAAATAACCCTTCTTAACTCGACATCCAGAAAGAACCAATCTAGCACCTAAGTTAGTAGAACCAGTAGTAGGAGATTCTACATACTTACCTTTAACAGCACGAGGGGTTTTTGGTGATACCCCTTTCCTCTTGTTTCCCTCCACAGAACCAGCAAATTTTTCTTCCTAGACTTCCTCAACTTCCTTCTTCACTGAAGACCGAGTGACCCTTCCACATACAGTGGTCTCAACGGCAGGTGTTCCCTCCTTGTGACTAATAACCTCCACATTGTCATCTCCAACCTCCTGATCTCCTTGAGCAACATTCTCCAACTCCTGGTTCAATGTTCTTCGTGCATCTTGGTGTTGTTCCCCGCCCCTTAGATCGTGTTGGTTCCTTGAAGGTAGAACCAATAGTCTTAGAGGGACCAACGAGAGGCACGATATCCTTAATGGTTTGTTGGTTTGATTTTTGTGGTGAAGGTGATTTTTTTGTGGTTCTTTTGTGGTGGTGAGTGATTTTGTGGGTGATGAAGTTTTGGAAGCAATTGTTGAAGATGGTTCAGTCGGGTTTGGAACGGGCTAAGGTGGGTTAGGAGCCACACTAGCAATTCCCTGTGATGATTAAGACGAATCACTTGCATGTCCCCTTCCTCTGCCTCGTTGAGCTGTGTTGGTGTTTGTTTTCCTCCCCATGGTGTCTGATTGACCTCTGATCACGGAGGAATTAAGGACAATGATGAATAGTAATCGTGAATAGTGTTTTTGAATTTGAATTGCTGGAAATAGAGTAGTAGAGATAGAGAGAGAGAG
>SNQN01011019.1:0-20190 GCA_008642245.1 Bassia scoparia | reverse complement strand
AGGTGGTTTTCTCGAAAAAAGTGTACTTATTAGGTGGTTTTTCACAATTTTTCCTTAATTTTACTAAATATTTCCCATAATTTATTATATCTATTCGCTAAATATTTACACTAATGATAGATAAATGTTTTTTTTTCACTTAGTACCTTGGACGCTTCAATAATCTTATAATTTAATCATATGATGTATTTGTATTAATATATATTTTCTACTCCCTCCGTACTCTAATGAATAGAGGTGTCAATTTCCGACCCGTCTTGAAAAAAAACCCTTAATAACCCAACTCGCAGCAGGTAACATGTTTGACAATCTTTTGTTATTTATGACCCATTTAAAACAGTCTTTTACAACCCTCTAAACCCCGTTAATTTTCACCCTGATTAATTTCAATTCGGTGGGTTAAGAATTTTTTAATATGTTTTTTATTTTTCGATGATTTTCTATCATGTTAGATTATTAAACATTTATTAAAATTGTCATTTTGATGGTTTATTTATAGAAAATGTTTAAAAAAGACACGATTTATAATTTCTTGTTATTCGAGTTACAAATTTAGACCATTTTTCAAAAAATGAGGTTAGAAATATTACATTTGGAACAAAGAAAAAAAATCACGATCATAAATATCTAAGCCCATTGGTTAACCCAAAAATCCAAAATCAGCACCATGCTAACACAATCCGACCCAACTTGTTTTGACTCGTCTACCTATAAAGTATGTGTATTCCTCATTTAGATGTATTTTTGTAAAAATAAATAATTATTGCATGCGCTATATAGTGTATAGTGAGTATCTATAATATGATATCATTCGATATACTATAGAAATTTATGGTTTAATATGAGTGAAGGTAAATTAGTAACGATCGCACACTTTTTTTCACGCAAAGATTATGCATAAATTATTATTAAGACATGTTACAGTATATTGTTTTACAATTAATTATAATTTTAAGTAATCTACATTATAATTAAATTTATGAAAAAAATTACCAATTAAAAATCGTGTCATCCATCTGGATTTCGTTAAACGACGTAAATTTCAAATCATGTAGTGGGAGTTGTGCATTCCCACACCCCTTGACTGCAATTTTGAAAAAAAATCTAATCTTGTAAGGATAACGCTTATTTTTAATTAAATTGCTACAATACAACACCATGTAAAAATCAAATTTTATCTTTCCATTGACCAAAACCAATCACAACAAGAAAACTAACGATGACCGACCGTCTGAAACAAACCTAAAACGGTCGGTAAAAACGCGGAAACGGTCGGAAATAGCTTTACCGACCGTTTAGGGTCGGTAACGGACGGTTGCTAATCATATGGTCGGTAATTAGGGTTTACCGACCGTCAAGCAGTCGGTAATTTTTTACCGACCGCAACCCACTTAAGTTAGTCAAAGTCAAATTTAGAGTTACCGACCGCTTGACGGTCGGTAACTCTGAACAGGATTTTTTTTTTTGATTTGTTTTATAATGGTCATAAACATTTTTCATTACCTATCCCAACTTTTAGCTACACAATATATAAACATGAATACATGATATTATTGATACAACTATACAACACAAGTACACAACCAACAATATATAATCAATCTGAAATTGAAATTACATATTATATTGATATAAAATAACCATTATTGATACAAATATAGTACAAAGAATACAAATAAACTACAATATTACATTTACATATATCAATGTTAACAATTAAAATTAAAAATAAAAATTAACAATTGGCTTGAAAATCACCACCCATTTTCACCTGCAAGAACAAAAACAAAAAAGATCAAACACAGAAAAAAAAACGAAAAAGCAAAAATCTGAAGGAAAAAAATCAAACTATAAATCTGAAGGAAAAAAAAATTAAAACACAAATATCTAAACGATAAATCTAAAATCTAAAAAAATAAAACAAACACAAAAAAATTAAAACACCAAAATCTAAACGAAAATCTAAAAAAAAGACCAAACACAAAAAAAAATCAAAAGGAAAAAAATTAAAAATCTAAAATTTAAAAAAAAGAAAAATCAAACCTAAAAAAAGAAAATGAAAAATCAAATCTGAAAAAAGAAAACGAAAATGAAGAGGAAAACGAAAATCTAAAAAAAAAGATCAAACACAAAAAAAATCAAACGACAAATCAGAAATGAAGAGAACGAAAATGAAGGAAAAAAAATTAAAAATCTAAAATCTGAAATTTAAAAAAACAAAAAAACAAATCTGAAAAAAGAAAACAAAAATGAAGAGGAAAACGAAAAAAGAAAACGAAAATCTAAAAAAAAGAAGATCAAACACAAAAAAATAAAATCAAACGACAAATCAATAATGAAGAGAATGAAAATGAAGGAAAAAAAATTAAAAATCTAAAATTTGAAATTTAAAAAAACGAAAAAACAAATCTGAAAAAAGAAAACAAAAATGAAGAGGAAAACGAAAAAGAAAACGAAAATCTAAAAAAAAGATCAAACACAAAAAAAAATCAAACGACAAATCAGTAATGAAGAGAACGAAAATGAAAGAAAAAAATTAAAAATCTAAAATCTGAAATTTAAAAAAATGAAAAAACAAATCTGAAAAAAGAAAACTAAAATGAAGAGGAAAATGAAAAAGAAAACGAAAACGAATTTTGAAATTGAAAACCCAAAATCGTTTAGATCTACTAAAAATATTATTATAAAACCCATCAAAATTGAAAACCCAAATTTTTTTAAATCTACTAAAAATATTATGATAAAACCACAAAAAAATCAAATTTTAAAGAAAAACCCTAAAATTAAAATTGAAGGAAGAACAAACCTATGAAAATAAGGAGAAAAAGAGGGGAGAGGCCAAGCAGCAAGGAGGGGTCGCGGCGAGGAGGACGAGCAGCAAGGAGGGGCCGCGGCGAGCGGCGAGGAGGACGAGCAGCAAGGAGGAGGACGAGCAGTAAGGAGGGGCGGCTTAGGATTGGCTACGGCGAGGAGGAGGACGGCGGAAAGTAGGGGTGACAGAGAGGGAGTTGAGTGAGAGAGGTGATTGAGGAGAGAGAGAGAGAGAGAGAGTGAGTGAGGATAGCGTGATAGAGGAGAGAGAAATAGTGAGGAGAGAGTAAAGAAATAAGCACTACTACAAAAATTGGATATGGCACCACTTTTAAGAGACCGGTGAAGTTATATCACCGAGCTCTTACCTTAAGAAACCGGGTATTTACAATAACCGGTCTCTTAAATCCATGTAAGAGACCAGTAAAAAAAACACACATCTCTTAAATAAAGGTAAGAGACCGCATTTATAAAAACCGGTCTCTTACCCTAATTAATATTTTTTTTTATTATTTTATAGTTGTAAATTACTTACAACTCTCTACCTAGAAGACTACAACTACACGCAATATATACCTGGCCCCTTCATATCCTATCCTTTTCATTATTATCCCTCACCTACCAATCTCTCTCCACTCTCCTCTCTCCTCTCTACTCTACCCCCTTCTCTCTCCTCACTTTCACTTCGCCAGATTACATTGCTCCTCTCGATCTTCACTCAAATGGTATTTCTCAAGTTTGTGCTTGATTTTTGAAGGTATTTTTTTTTTCTATTTTATGGATTTTCTTTTTACTTTTTTGGGTGTTTGATTATTTTTTTCGATTTTAATTTCTGGATTTTGAATTCCTATTGTAGATTTGGTATTTCATTATTTTTCCCACTTTTTTTTGTTTTTGAGTTTTTTGTTTTTTTTTAATTTTCAGTTTTCGATTTTAATGGTTTTCCTACAGTTTTCGATTTTCTTAGCATCTTAATATTATTTTTGTTTCTATTTTTTAATTGAAAAACACTTGTTCTTTGTTTTATTTTTTTGCTGGGTTATTTCGATTTTTCAATCGAAAATTGAAACAACAAAGTTTTATTTTTTGCTGGGTTTTTATGTAGATTTCGATTTTCATTAAGATCTAGTTTTTTTTTGTTTTCGATCTAGGAGCAGTGGTGGTCAGGCGATTGCTTGTGCGACGTGGCTTCAAGGTGTTGCAAGGAGGCGCGACGGCGGCGTGGAGGAGCAGACGCGCGATGCTGCATTCGGAGGAGAAGACCAGAAGGGTATGCTGCTACGGGTGGTGTGGCCTGGTGGTGGTGCGGCGGGACAGTTGGACACAGAGCAAGAGAAGCTTTTCACAAACTAGGTTTTAGTTTATAAATTTTGATTCAAGTTTATTCATTTTTTTTTTCGACTTTAAGAAATTTTATGTACCAAGTTCTTTTTTTTATGTACTAATTAATTAATGTTTATTAGAAATTAATTGTGTTTTGTAAATATATTTTAATTAATGTTTATTATCTTATGGTTTGTACTGAAAWGTGAGGAGAATTCTAGAATTCTAGATTATTATTTATTACCTACTCGCTCAAATAAAGCAGGTGGGACCTGCTATTTTTTTTAATTAATAAAATAACCAAAGAGACCGGTTGTGCATTAAATCCGGTCTCTTTGATGTAATAAAAAAATCATAACTTACCATATAAGAGACCGGTTACGTTGTCAGACCCGATCTCTTAGCTATGTATATAAGAGACCGGTTATCTTTTAGACCGGTCTCTTTGATTGATTATAGAGACCGCAAAAAGTACCCGGTCTCTTAACCTAAGAGCCCTATCACCTAGAGACCGGTTGTTTTGCGGTCTCTTTGACCTTTTTTAACCGGTCTCTTAGGCTTTTTTTGTAGTAGTGAAGGTGAAAAAGAGGGGAGAGGGTATTACTAATAGTAATACAAAGTAAAACAAGACAACCGACCATATGGTCGATTTGGTTTTTTTTTTTTAAAAAAACACACTTACCGACCGTCTACGGTCGGTAATGCCCTGTAGGCGGTCGGTAATTGCCGTCCAACCTACTAAACGGTCGAAAAATCTGTAAAAACGATCGGTAAATTGCGTCCTATAAAAAACGGTCGGTAATATGACATTTCCAACCSTTTTTTGTGACGGTCGGTAATATCCGTCGTTAATAACGCAGATTCTTGTTGTGAATTCTACGGAGTCGATCTATAGTTTTGATTTTTTTTTACGAGAATTACGAGATATTCGAAATTACAATAAGAAGAACCTCAATGGGGGCTTCCTCAATCCAAACTCTCAAACCACTATAATTTCTACTTAAATGTGCTAAGCTATGATCTTAAGGTTGGACGGCAATTACTGTTTTTACAGATTTTTCGACCGTTTAGTAGGTGTGTCATTTTGTGTACGTGTGAGGAGGTCAAAGGTCGGTAAGCTATGGCTTCATCCAACTCAATCTGGAAACCACCTTTGACCTCCTCACACGTACACAAAATGACACACCTTCCCCATCTCGAACTATGCCACATAAGCCTACCGTACCCCCATCAAAGACAGCTGCGTGCATTAGTATTCAGGTTATAAATTCCATCACTCAGAGCAGCCCATGTATCTCGCAAAGGAACACGCAATTCAGCAAGGACCTCCTCAACGGTATTTGCTTTAAGGTACTCACCAATTAAGCTTTGAGCTTTTGCTAGCAGCCAATCAATAGAGCTTCGCTTTTGATTAAAACACCACGATTACGTCGAAGCCAATTTATCTAAGCCAAAGATCAGGGGGATAAGGGGTCCCTTTGTCGTAATCCCCTAGTAGGAGAAAAATGACGAGAGGGTTGCCCGTTAACTAGAATTGAGAAAGTAGTCGAACGAACAAATTTTGATTACAAGCCGTATAAAGCCTGCTGGTAAACCAAGCTTATGCATCATATTCTCCAGAAAAGACCACTCAACACGATCATAAGCCTTACTCATATCCATTTTTAATCCCAAATAACCTTCTTTGCTTGATCTTTTCTTTCGCGGATAATGGAAACATTTGTAAGCCACAAGAATATTATTAGTAATCAGGCAACCAGGAACAAAGCTGCTTTATGACTCGTGAACTAGATTAGGAAGCACCCTTTTTGGCCTATTTGCAAGCACTTAGGACACAATCTTGTACAAGACATTAGACAGACTGATAGGCCTATAATCAACATAAGACCCACAAATTTTCTTTTTAGGGAAGAGAACAATGTAAGTCTGATTAATCGAGCCAATTTCAGCATCATTATTAAGAATGTCCAAAACTTTATCAATAATATCTTGGCTAATATTAATCCAAAATTTCTAATAGAAAAGGGCACACATACCATCGGGGCTCAGAGCTTTTCACAACAAGAAAATAAGGTTCGGGCGACCGACGTTAGCGATCGATTTTCGGTCGCTAACAGGGATTAGAGACCGATTTTTCGGTCGCTAACGTCAGTCGTCTTTTTGCTCGTCGCTAAAAAATTTTAGTGACCGATAATCGGTCGCTAAAGGTTTAGCGACTGCATTCGCGACCGATGGTTTGACTAGGAAAATAGACGGGAAAATGGAGGAAAAAAACATTAGCGACCGATTTTCGGTRGCTAAATACTAAATCCCCTCCATTTTCTTGGAGGGAAAAAGAAATTAGCGACCGAAAATCGGTCGCTAATAGCGACCGACTCAATTTCGGTCGCTAATTTCTTTTTCTCTCCAAAAAAATGGAGGGGATATAGTATTTAGCGACCAAAAATCGGTCGCTAAAAGCAATTTCCAGTTTTTTTTAATTATTCGTGGCTTTTTTCACCTACTTTTTTCCTGCAAATGTAATATAAAACGAAATAAAATTAAATATTAACGAAAAACTAAATAAATGTACAAAAAAAAAATTTTTAGATTAGAGATAAACAAGTCGTAATACATACATGATTAACGCAATATAGTTTCTAAAAATTTTAAGTGAAAATGTAACAAATAATAGGGCTGCTTAACAGATCCCCAACCCGTTTACCGAACACAAACCTGACCTAAAATAAACGGGTTTGGGTTTCAGTTTTAAAACCGTTTAATTAAACGGGTTGACCTGATTTTACCTTTTAATTAAACGGGTTAGGTTAAGGTTAGATTTTTCAACCTGAAAATAACCTGCCTAAACCCACTTAATTAAACGAGTCAGCTTAGATCAGGTGAACCTGACCCATGACACAATAAACCGTTTAATTGTTATACAAGTAGTCTAAGACTCACCATACTAATCTATTTTAATGAAATTGGGCCAAGCCTAAAAGAAGAATATACATACATAAAGTGAATAGCCATTGGAAACCCTATTTTTCTACTATAAGCCGTTTAACAATTCTACTCACTCAAAATACAATCACAAACAGTCAAACTCCTCTGCAATTCTCAACTGTTTCTCTACAAAATTGGTCAATTCTTTCTCCTTCAATTCATAATTTTTCTTTATTAATTTTCTTCTAAATTCTTTTATCTTGTTTTATTTTCCATCTTCAAGTTTTGGTCATTTAGTTTATCTATTAATTTATATTCTACTCAATTTTGATTTTTGATAGTGATATCGATCTACGAAGTGAAGTACCATCAACATAAGGTAATTAATCTTGTTAATCATACTAATTTCGATTTCGTTTTCGATTTTGATTGTTTTCTTTCTGTTCATATTTCGATTTTGTCATATTGCTAAATGCTAATGCTTGTTTTTAATGAGCTTGTTTGCTAATAATTTCATTAAAGTTTGTTGTTTGCCATAAAAAAATCATCCAACACATTGCATGTGTGTATTAGAGAGAGTTTGAAATTTGAGGTATGTGACGGAGGAAGATTAATGGGAATGTAAATGGTCAACTTTCCATTCTCAGGTGTGGATGGCCAAATTTCAATTCATTGTTTGTAGAAATGCTTTACTTTAAGCTACACATATTAACTTTCTGTGTTTTTTTCTAGTGACGGAAGAATAAATGTCCAAGTCCATGTCCTACCTCTAATGTTGGAAGCCCTCAACTCTCATCCTCCATGTTCTAAGTTTTAGTACTGGTTTTTTGTGTTACCATTGGTGTAATTAATTGTTGTAATTAATGGCCTTTTGAGTCCAATATTTTGCAAAACTTTAACTATTATTACTTATTAGCTGGTGAATTTGGGTCATATTCATGTTTATTATTGAATTTATGCATGTTAAGTTTAAGTTTCTGATTTTAAAAATGAAATCAGGTCATTTTGGGTCAAGTTTAGGTTGACCTGATCTGTTACAGATCAGGTTTGGGTTTTAAATTATGACCCATTTATGAAAATAGATCAGGTTTAGGTTTAGGGGTCCCTAACCCGTTTATACTTAACCCGAACCTGGACCTGACCTGATCTGATCTGTTAACCAGCCCTAACAAATAAAAACGTACGACAGATTAACAAACTAAGAACTACTACGACGCTATGAAGGCTCCTGAACCGCCAAAATCGTCTGTGAGGTCGTCGGAGAAGCGTCTTGGAAAGGGAGGCTGATCGCCGAACTACCTCATGAAAGCGTGCATCTATGCCTTCATCTGCTCCATGTATGCATCCTGCTGCTTTTGTTTCTGCACTAGACGACGATGCTCCTCCTCCCGCATGCGGTCTCTCTCCGCTAGACGGCGATGCTCCTCATCCCGTTGGCGGTCTCTCTCAGCTAACTCCGCTCTCGCTCGCACCAATTCCTCAGACATTTGTGTAAGCTAAGCGGAAACCGATGGACAATAGCCTGATCCGCCGTGCATACATACACACATACATACATACTTTTATTTTGACATACATGCATATACATACATGCTTATATAGATACATACATACATACATACATACATACATACATACATACATACATACATACATACATACATACATACATACATACATACATACATACATACATACTACATACATACATACATACATACATACATACATACATACATACATACATACATACATACATACATACATACATACATACACCAACTGAAATTTTTTAGCTTAAATTCATAAAACACAATAAAAAAAATTGATAATACATAGAACAAGCAACTAGAATAGAGTATGCCAACAAAAAAAATAAAAATTAAACCCTCAAATTAAAACAAACCAAATTCAAAATAAACAAGAACACGCCAAGCGCAATAAACAATCGATCCTAAGGCCAATCGAAACAACTCATTCTAGCAACCAACAAATGGTGGAAAGGCCTAATTTCAAGTGTCTCGAAACCACATAGAACAAGCAACTAGAATAGAGTATGGCAACAAATAATATTGCAATAATCACAAGTTAAAGCACAATACTCAATTTAGTCACCAAAGATCGCAATTAATCAAAGCTCAGAACTCAGCTCAATGTGCAGTTCAAAACCAACTCACAACCCAGTTGAACTTTCCACAATTCAGAAATTGCAATGCACAATGTAGAATTCCATAATATTTATTTCACAACTTGCTTTCAAACTTGCAATTTCAGTTCCAATTACAAGCTCAATCACAGTTCAAGTCAAAGTTACAAAGTTACATAGTACATCACAATTGTAACCAACAAATCACAACTCCTCAAATTTACAAAATTACATATTACATCACAATTCTAACCAAGAAATCACAACTCCTAAATTTACAATTCAAAATCACAATCTCACAAAGCAACTTACAATCACATATTCAAAGTCATCATTACAATTCAAAAATTCTATTATTCAATTCACAATTCCAATTATTAATTCCAATTAAAAAAAAATTCAAAGTTCAACTTCACAAATTGCAAAAAAATTAACTCAAAATTTAACTCAAAATTCCATGCCATAATAAACCTTCACAACCTTCACAAACCACAAGTGCTCAAAATTCAAAGTCAAAGATTACAATATTAAACAATATTAAACCTTCACAAGCTTAAACTCAAAACCACAATTAAACAATATTTTTAATTCGAAATAAAAATTTAACAAGAGTACATATTCAAATTCAAAACTCAGTTCCAATACAACTTCAATACACAAAATCACAATAATAATTTAATTTCAATTTCCAATCACAATAACTTCAATACATATGTTAAATTGTCAATCTTAATATACAATAAAACCATATAAAATAAAGACTTAAAACTATTACAATCAACACAAATTATATACGGACATTTGTTTGAGGTGGAGGTTGATTTTGGGCATTTGTTTGAGGTGGAGGTTGATTTTGTGCATTTGTTTGAGTTTGAAGAGAAGTGTATTCTTGAGTTTGAGAAGTATTAGCTAGCTTTTTTGGAAAAAAAAAACTTGCAATGCTAGGAGTCTTGCTTGAATTATATTGCTTATTTTCATTCTAAGGATAACACAAAATAAAATGAATTAAGCAAAAAAGTTTTGGGGAAAATCAATTTTATTCCTCTTAATTTACTTAAATCCAAACAATCAACACAAATTATATATGTTTTCATAAAAAAACAGCAATATTTAACTCTGAAAACACCAACAAATCATTTTAATTAACATAATTAACTTCAATTACATAAATACATGAATTTTTACATAACAAATAACAATAAAATGGCCATCAAAATCCGAAAATATGAAAATTAAATTAAAAAACAGTAAGAAATGAAGAACTCATAAACAATAAAACATAAAATCAATAATCCATTCAAATCCAAATATCCAACAACAAATTCCATATAATGCACATCACAAATTCGAAATTAAGCATCCCAAATTCAATCAAAAATTCACAAGATTCAGTCATTCACAACTTCAAAAGTTTTCATTGGTCTCACAAATTCGAAAATCAATTGTAATTGCAAATTTACAATTTGATGAACAAAAAAACAAAACAATAAATAAATAATAATACTAACCTTTGAGGAATTGAGCTTGTGAGATCGACAACCAGGGAGGCAGGGACGCAGGCCCGCAGCGGTGCGATGGCAGGAGACGCTCAGACGCGGTAACGGTGGTTCTTGACTTCGTGCGGTGGTGCCGTGGTGCCCTTCGTGGTCCTTTTTAGGGTTTCACACTTGAAGAGAGAGAAAAGAGAATGTGACGGGGAGGACGAGGTTGCGGCGGCAAGCTTGCAACGGTGAGGGAGCTTCGCCAGAGTGAGGGATTTAGGGTTTGAGAGTTTGGGGTTTTGGGGTTTTGGGGAGAAAGAAAGAGAAAGAGGGAGAGGGCGGCGGCGAGGAGGCGTCGACGGTGAGGGGTGAGGTCGRTGGTGAGGGGTGAGTTCGCCGGTGAGAGGTTTTGGGGTTTTAGGATTTTGGGGTCGAGTGTCGAGTAAGAGTGAGAGCGTTGAGTGTCGAAGAAAGAGAAGGAAAAGCAATACGGTTAACAATTAAAAAAAACTTAGCGACCGACAAATCGGTCGCTAATTTTTTTTAATTTTTAATCAAAGGAGGGAAACAAAAATTCCCATTCCGCCAAAAATTTAGAGATTAGCGACCGATAAATCGGTCGCTAAGTACTGTGCGACTGTTTTCGGTCGATATTYGCGAGCGATTGAGAATCGGTCGCTAAAATCGGTCGCCCGAAGGGAAATTTCTAGTTGTGTTTGTTAGATGCATTTGCTTGAGGGCCTCTAAGACTTCCTCTCCTGTATAGGGTTGTGATATATAATTATACATTTCCTCCGAGAGCAAAGCTTGTATCTTACTTAGAACTGGCTCCATGTCACACGAATCTGCCCCACTAAAAATATCCTCAAAGCTTTTCACAAAAACCTCAGTAATTTGCGATTCCTCCTCAAAAAGATGACCTGATGTGTCTTGAGTAATAGACGATTATACTCAATTCACCCCCCCTCTTGAGTACCACATAACCTTCAATTGGTATCAAAGCCAAGGCTTCTTGCAAGAGTAACATCTAGAGAAGTCAAGTATGAGTACTCAAGAGTTAGGTGCGATCGGTTATGATAGCTGTAGGACGTGGGCCGCGCCCTCAGCGTATAGCGGGCGCGCGGCTTGGTACTACATCGAGGTGCTTTTGCGTGGGCTTGAGCCACGGAATCCCGCACGTGAGTGCGTTGGGGTAGTGTTGTCGAACCTCGAATGAGGGGTGAGTCGCCACCGTGCCTAGATAGGTTATTCACGGACGCCCGAAACGTTGGTGCAAATCAATTCCCCACGTCCAATCAAGTAACCAGTCGTGGGTTCGGGACATGTACGAATCAGATCTGTAAC
This sequence comes from Bassia scoparia, assembly GCA_008642245.1. Classification (NCBI taxonomy): domain Eukaryota; kingdom Viridiplantae; phylum Streptophyta; class Magnoliopsida; order Caryophyllales; family Amaranthaceae; genus Bassia; species Bassia scoparia. The sequence goes on along the minus strand of SNQN01011019.1, from coordinate 8,160 downwards.
CCAATTCGCCCGCATGTAGCGGCCTCATTCTCTCATTGTAATTCCATTAATCATGATTTATTGAATGCACATAACTTACGTTTTTTAGCACCTTAGAAGCGAACTACCCTAGAATTACTAGACAGTTGTGTTGCTATTATTCACAAGCGACTACCTATCCTAAATATGTGACCACTTTGTATTAATCATAGTTTGAAACGGTGCCTAAAACAGGTTGTCCATAGTTAATCTGATTTAAAGTGATTCACATAATTCCGGTCTTTGTTAGCAAAGCATATACAAAACTATACAACAACAATGGCAATATGACAATATGCAAAAGATGAAGTGCATAAACTTCAAAGTATATGCAAACTCATCTTACCCTAAATCTGCAAAGAAAAATAAAGTTAGTTCCAAAACGCAATGAAATGAATCCTTCGCCTTGAATCGTACATGAAAACAAAGAAAATATTGTTAGTCCTGATATAATGCAAGCGCAATGGATCTTTCGCCTTCAATTGCTATACAAGAGAAAAGAATCGTTAGTATTGACAATGAATATAATAATGAAATGAAAACCAAAAACCAATAAAACCTTGAAAAACGAAATGAAAAACCTACATATTACTAATGACGATTAAAAGTGAGTTCCTACATAGCTTTAATATATTAAAACTCATAACAATGGTTAGTCAATATTAAAAGAAAATGAGAGATTATTGGTGATAATCTCAGAATTCAACCTTTTGTTATCGCTTATTGATTCGCAAAGAATCGATGCTTTGAATAAAACGAATGTATAATGTGTTGAATGTTTTCGAGAGAGAGAGAGTATGCAGTATATGAGACGAGTGAAGTGTGAAAGCGTGCCTCGACTGAGCAAGGCAAGAGCGTATTATAGGCAAGAGGCAAAATATTCGAGCAATAACCCTGCGTATATCGCTGTATATGACGTTATATACGCTGCTTCCTGCGTATATACGCTCGTATACAGCGTATATTACGCTGCCTGCTTTCCTAATTTTTTGAAAATTCGTGTGTGATATTGAGGCGTATATACGCTCCTGTTGAGCGTATATACGCTCCTGATGAGCGTATATACGCTCAACACTTGCGTATATACGCTCGTATTTCGTATATATTTTCCAAAACCGAAATATTTTGATTTCCTCCGATTTTATTCGTGATTTCCTTGATTCAACGCACCTAGACACCCTTGCTCTCCAAGCAAGGAGTTCTAGAATGTTTAGAAGGTTCCACGTATTTCCGGAGTATTTCTAATTATTCGCGTATTTTCTGCGTATTCTGCGTATTTAAACATTGCAAATTCATAGAAAATCATAGAAAAATCAGAAAAATAATTAAAAATACTGGCGGATTCAGAAAATAGTGACGGACATGTATGAACATCAAAAGCATGAGAATCGCCTTTGAAAACCTTTTGAAAACCTTGTGAAAACCTTTGAAAAAACCGAAAGAAAGTATTTTTGCCTTGCCTTGACCTTTGCTCAATATTTCCGAGTACGACCTCGCATATTCCAACTTTTATGAATTCAAAGCATCTTTTCTGATTCGAACAAAGCGAGACGCGTATGTTTCATCACGGATTACTCATTTGGGGAGACACATTTTCAGGTGTTACAGAAGCCCCACTTTGACTGAGTCTGAAGAGACGATAGTCTCGTAAGACAAAGTCAAAGTATTCGATTCGGACGGAGAGCACTCAAGACGTTCTGCGACCCTGATACTCTTGTACGCCGTACCTGCAAAACAAATGTTAGTTTTACCTGTATTCGTGCCCCATGCTTGTTGTTTGTCTCGGAAGCGCCTGGGATCTCGGTGGTTTCTCCCTACGGCTGACCTTGGCTTTTCGGGAGAGTTGCGATGTGTGTGTACGGAATTTCTGGTGCGGGAGAAAATTCCAAAACCCAAGAATGCGCGGAACTTCTTGAGCGGCAGAAGATTCCAAAACCGAAGATGATTGTGTCTGGATTTCTGTAGCGGGAGAAATCGTAGACCCGAAAGATGTATTTGCTTGAGATTTCTGTAGCGGGAAAACCGTAGACCCGAAAGATGTATTTGCTTGAGATTTCTGTAGCGGGAGAAACCGTAGACCCGAAGATATATTTGCTTGAGATTTCTGTAGCGGGAGAACCGTATAACCCGAAAGGTGTATATGTGGAACTTCTGGCGCGGGAGAAGATTCCAAAACCGAGAGAGAGTGTGTATGCTTTGGAGGTTGCTTTGAAATGTTGACGTTGGAATGCCTTGAAGATTGTTGATTATACCCAATTAAGGGTATTTTGGTAATTTTGCTGCTTGGAGGGTATGTTGTAATTTTGCTATGTTTTTGAAAGTGTGCTTGATATTCCCGGGAGTTTGAACGACCGTTGGGTGATCGAAATAAAGCGCGACAAGCCAAGAAGACAAAATGGGAAAGCAGGTTTGAGCGTATATACGCTCAAGACCTGCGTATTACGCACAGTACCTGCGTATATACGCAGGTTTTAAGCGTATATACGCTGCTTTTTGGGGTTTTAATTCCAGTTTGCTCGTGCTTGTGTGTCATTTCACCATTGTGTTGCTAATTTCGAGCCTTTGCTTGCCTTTTCTCCCCAAACTTGCTCGAATCCTTGCTTAATTCAATCCAAGAGAAGTTAGAAGCTACTCCTTTGAAGATTCACTTTCAAATTCAGGTATAATCCCTTCAAATCTGAATTTTTGTCTCATTCCTTCGATTAAGGGTTTGATGTTCATGATTCATTTGCTTGAATTTGCTCATGTTGGTGCTTGCAATTGTTTGGCATTGTGTATACTTATGCTTGTGCTTGTTTTGCTTTGAATTTTGAGATGAAATCATGATGGATATGTTGCTTGAACACACATTCCTTAATTTTGGCCGAATTTCTTCCCCATTTTTGGCCAAGCTTTTGTTTGAAATGTGCTTGCAATTTGCCTAGTTTGCTTGGATCTCTTTAGAATGTGAATTCTTCTTTTTTGGTTGAACCTTGAATGTTGATGAACTACTTTGAAACATGTCTTGTATGCTTGAGTAAACACCAAAACTCATAATTGATGATTGCTTGCTATTTCAAGTCATTTCAAGACTTGAAAACACTTGATGATAGCTTTTGAACTTCTTTAATCAATTTTCAAGCTTGTTCTAACCATTAGCTATATTATTCAAAACTTGATATGAATCCAATTTAGTGACCACAAAAGCTCATTCCATGCTTTACCATGCTTCTATTCACAAATTGTGTTTAAGAATCGAAAGCATAATCGTAGCCCTCGAATTTCTTAGGAATGATGTTTGTAACTTGCTTTTCATCACATGATAACTTTAAAACATTATTTCAAATCATTCAATAATGTATATCTTTGGAACATGATAACTTCGAAACTTTATTCCAAACTATGCATGTAATGTATGGCCTTGAAGTGAGATTGCTTTGCTTATTCATATGTGTGTGGTTTCACTAACACACGACCTTAGAATCTATTTCAAAGTCGTTGTGTAAATGTTGCTTGTGGTCATCAACCTTGAGGATATTTAGTTTTTTCCATGTATAGCCGTTATGCTGCCGATTTATTTCCTGATTATTTGTATCCTCTTTGTCAGCATGGCGAACCTATGGAGGAGATCCGAGGAGGTGGGAGACGTTTCTACCCGTTCTTGTCGGAAAGAACACCTGGAAATGCCCATCCTTGTCCCCAGATCAGTTATGGTGCTATAGGGAAAATCACATATCGTCTCGTCTCTTTCAGGGATTGTAAGCATCATGCCTTTCTCTTCTTTCTTTTTGATGGATATGGTCATTTATTGATTGTTTTGCTTTGCAGGAGAACTACGAGCTGCGAGGATACGTCATTCTCACGGGTGCTCTCTGCTCAGACACACTCGACGACCCAGAGTTCATGGGACTTATGGAGCATCTGGGTTTTCATCACTTCGTAGAGACCATCAAGTCAATGACTGACTACCGGGCTCCTCATCCTTTCACTCTTGCATTGTTGGAGTGGTTTTGGGACACAACCACACTTTCCACTTCCCATGGGGCGAATGACTATCACGCCCTTGACTTCGCTATACTCACAGGCCTGTCTTTCACGAGCAACCTGTGGTGATTGATACTTCTCTGAACACTAGTTCAGCGAAGCTGCTCCTCAGCTGCTTGGCCCTATTTGTGCTTCCTTTCCGAAGAAGAAAAGCACGTAAAGCCTGGGGTTCTCTTAGAGGGATTGTGGTATGATGACGTGACTGAGGTCCAGCGGGCTCGCATTATCCTGCTGTTGATGATTCAACAGCTTCTTGGTACCAGATGCCGGGGCTGAGGCCCGTTGCCAGTTGCGCTACCTTGCTCTCGCTGAGGGATTTGGACAAGTTCAGCATTATGATCTGGCGGCTGGTTTGGGTTATGCTCAGCTGCTTATGAGCATGAGAAAGGCTTGCCGGCAGTTAGATTCTCGGGTGAAGGTGGCGATTAGAGGCCCATGGCGGAGTGATGAGATGGTACTAATTTGCCCTTCTTCCTTTGTCTGTCTCACTTAACATGTTGACTTACTTGTGATGTTTTTGCAGCTCTGGGCTTATTTATTCTTCGCCTCTAGCCCCAGCACTCCTGGGCCTCCGCAGTACCCTGCTGCTATTGTGCATGCGCGCGCGTCAGACCTGAGACCCCAAGATGCGCTGATTGATACTCGTAAGAAGATCAAGCGTATGAAGGCTCACGAGTAGATGCTTGCCCCTGGTTTCTTCTTTTTCACTTTTAATATGTGTGACATTTCCCATGCTTTTTAAACATAGGTGCAACTTTGCCTTTTGCCGGAGTTGACCATTCAGTTGCTGCCTTACACTTTCCATGACCGGGACGCGGTAGGGTGTTCAAAACGCATACTGACGCAGTGTTCTTACCTGGCGAACGTGTAGTGTGAGGCAGTATGCTCGAGATCTTCCTGTGGTCCTGCAGATCCTCCGGCAATGATGATGCACTCAAACTGCTGCCGGGCACTTGGAGACTCTTTCGAGGCTTTATCATACTTCTCTGCTTATTGAGGGTGTGGCTTATAGTGAGGTGTTGATCCCTGCCTGGCTTCTGCTGTCAAGTTCATTCCTCGTCCCAGGTGGTATTTGCACTTTCCTTGTGTTATGTAACTTGTTTGTTTGCGAATGCCATTTTAATCAGCTTTCTTGTTTTGCAGCTTGACTTGACGAGTGGAGCTTCGACGAGTGAGTTGTTCCTTTCGCTGATCTTACCATCAGTTATGAGGGGCGATTTGGTCCAGTACAGGAGACCTTGGCCGAGCGCCTGAGGCAGAGCTGCATGCTACCCGTTCTTTGCCACCTGACTTCGAAGGAGTGAGTATCACGTTTGTTTGTTCTAATGATTTCATTTCGCTTGTGAGCTAACACTTTGTGATCCTTCCAGTTTGACCGAGCCAGGATCAGAGCGACTGCTGAGGGTGATTGATTCTCTAAAATGGAACTTGAAGATTCGACAAAGCTCATTGGTACGTTATCTTCACCCTGCATTTCTTTGTTCATGTTCCAATTGCTTAGCTCGTTGAAAATGCTTATTCCTGCTTTTGTACCTCAGAGTCAACAAGTCAGCAGTCTGCGCCTCAGCCCTCTTCATGCCTCAGTTCTCGACTCAGTTTGCTTTTCAGGCAGGATCACAGTTCAGCCTCAACCTTCTCCACATCAGGCCCCAGCCATCCAGTGCTTCTACGATGCCTTCCTCGAGTGCGGCGACACCCGTCATCATGTCTCCAGAATTATTGCCCAGTGTATCGCTCTTCATGAACTCAGGAGATGGTAGTGGGACTGGAGTGCACCTCAGTAAATTAACACTTAGCCTTGTGACCACTACGGATTGTTATGATATGCAACTATGTATGAATGAATGCAGCATGTGTTGTATACTTGAGACGTTATGTGTATATGCATGTATGTGTTTATATGTATGTATGTTTTATGCATGTGCATGTTTGTTTATGCAAACGACTCAATGGAGCACCGACTTCCCCCATAAAAAACAAAACAAACGACAATCTACGAGTCTTCGAGTCGTGGTGAAATCATCATGTATTAGACCGGAATACGACAATTCATCCCCGATCTTGCAAATATGGCTGAAATAGGCAGCATTGCTCTGAAATGACGGTAAAGGCAATCAAATGAGCAAAGTGCAGTATTGAGCGTATATACGCCTGCTGAGGAGCGTAATCGCTGCCTCCCTATGCGTATATACGCTCACAGAGTTAGCGTATATACGCTGCTCTGTGTTACTTTCCTTAATTTTGCAAGTTGTGTACGAATCAGTCTTGCGTATATCGCTCGAATGGAGCGTATATACGCAGACTGGATCGGATCCAGTCCTTAAAATTTTGGTCTTGCCTCTGTTATTTCTGTTGTTGAGCAATGCAGAGGTGGTCGTTTCACCCTCCTTACTTTTGTTGCGGGAGATGTTGCTTGCTTTGGATGACTTGGAAAAAGATCCTTCACAACACTCCATGACTTGTTGCCCTCATATTTGCAGGTATAAATACATTCCTTAATCTGTAATTAAAGTATAATTCCCTTGTTTTCTAGTGTCCATTGTATTATTCATGTGTGCTTGACAGATTTGGATTGATGGAACGTTTATTCTTGATTATGCCTCCTGAGTACATGGAACATTATAACACCAAAAGCTACCTGTATACTTCGCAAAAGATCGTTACTTGTCACGTTCTGAGGACAGCTGGGTAGTACCACTGTGTACTTATACTATCATGCTGTCAAGTAGAGAATTCCAGCATGATACGAATTACAACTTAGGTGGCTGTTATTCCTCAATTATGTGCTCGCGATTCAGAGTAAGGAAATATGCGAGATGACATCAATTCATGAATGAGTTGAGGGCTTGACATCATAGACAGAGAGTCCTGCCAACGGCGCCCCCTCTTCGACCCCTACTAATGTATCGGACTGTACAGCTGTTTCTAAAATCTTGTCTTTTATTGTAGGCATCAGTTTAACACCCAAACTACAGTCACCTTTATGTAACATACTCGGGGCTTGCAACCAATAATACCAATTAGAAGCAACTGCAAAAAACCAAATATGACGCAAGGAATAACAAAGATTACAATACACTCCAGATTCGTACGTATTATCTCGATGTAGCGCCCTATTAACACCCAAATCATTAACCTTCTATATTGTTAGGCGTTCTTGAAGAGGGTGGCTAAGAGTTGGATTCTTTTGGGTGAGAACTACTTTTTGCTTCTCTAGTATCCTAAAAATATGAGAGCACAGACTACTTTGGTTGAAATTATGAGAACTACTTTGTTTGAACACATTATACTGGGTTCCAAAACCAATTCAGTATTAGACTAGGAGGGCTGGAAGTAAAAAAACAAATTAGATAATAAACAGAGGGTACTTTATCATTAAAAATAATACAAATCTACTGTTGAATTATGACAACTTACTTTTCTGTACCTTTTGTAAAGACAACTACTTTTTTGAATATGTTAGAGACTACTTGTGGTTTTAAGACAACTGTTAAAAATAATACTTATAATATGTAACAAAACTAATTCTCAATGAGAAACAAGGGAGCGACTCACAGCATATATGTAGTCGTTAGAATTCTTCATCAAAATCAGTGTGGATAGAGAATAAATTGGCGGCGACGCAAATCTTACTAACTCTTTGACCCGATTTGTATAGGGTTTTCCTCTGTATGGAATCTCAATAATCAACAATATCCAACGAAACCTAATCCACCTCTGCTACATGTTATACATATAGAAAGTATGGAAATGTACAACAAATGTGTTAGACCAACACGAACGGAACTCTCCACAAAAGATGGCTACCTATTATAATAAGGGTGCTGCGGAAAAGCAGAAAACGAACTTAGAAGAAAAACGGACCTAATATTATATAAAAACATATAGGAACGGATTATAAAGATGATTAAACTCATTAGTGTTCCTAACCCTTTAAGCGTTCGCGAAAGAAACCACTGCTAACTCATGTCATTAACGGACAGACTTCATTGTAATTCAGCATACGAATCTGCACCTGTTTGAGTAAAGTCGACCCTTTAAAGGCACCAACTTGAAATGAATCGAAGAAAAAGTCCAAAGGAAAACTCCATAAGGTAACCAAGAGTCTCAGGAATAAAA
>SNQN01011018.1:0-11538 GCA_008642245.1 Bassia scoparia | reverse complement strand
CTTCATTCCACTCATTAATGCCTACGTAATCAAACTCCAAGCAGCATCAATATATACACAAAATTAGAAAAGCAAGAAATCAAATTAACATTAGAAATCCAAATCATCAAATCCAATATCCAAAATGCTAATAATAAAACTTAATAATTTACAGCAAACAACTAAACAAGCAATAAATTACAGAAAAGTAACTAACTTTTCGCGGAAAATAAGCGAGAGGAGCAAGAAAGAAAGCGCGAGAAGATCACGAAAAACGCAGAATACCATCTGATTACACCTCGTTAGAAACAACTTTCGTAATAACATGTAAACCACCATTAAATAGTTGGGACAACACATAGCTCCGTGTGCTTTCCCCGTTACGCCGCCAATTGCCGATCATCATTACCACTAAACTGAATATTCCGCATTATTGGACCTTCAAACCCACTTTCTGAATCACAATTGCAGGAGTTTTCTGGGGTTTGAATTTGTAAAATGAGTTCGTTTGTGAGGAAAGATTGATAAATATGAACGACCTTGCTTAAAGAGAAAGGAAGTTAAAAATGGGTGAGGTATTCAAATGGTCAGCTGGTCCTTCATGTACTATCTAAAATCAAACACTAAATGAGGTAATGACTAATCTAAAACAAGGAAGAGCTTGAAAACAAACACCTTGGAGTGCATTTTAAGTCATTTCACCTCATCCCAAAAAGACGACCGAGTGCAATACTTTGTAAGCATAGACGATAAACATGCTATGTTGCAATTCAAAAGAAAAAGAGATTACTATTCGAAAGTCTACTTTTACTAGTAATCAAAATCCACCTTCCGTGTAAACTTTCATATTACCCTTGTCCCCAAACATATATCCACCACCCACCAAAGCCACCTTTGCACACCATCGTTTTGACCCCACGTTCCGCCCTGCGCCACCCCACCCCCACACCTACAACCACACCTCACCTCAACCACAAGGCCAACAACAAAATAAAGCAGGAAAATCTCATTTTTTTAAGGCCATGGCGCTTGACCATAGCGACGCGACCATGTTCCTAGCCGCCTAGGCAGCCAGACCAATGGGTCGCGTCGCCATGGTCAGCGTCCATATAATCAAAGTCCAAAAAAAAAAAATTAAACAACAACCCAACGCCTGGCCTAGGCGTGCTGCCATGGGCCCGACGCCTAGGGCTAAGGCGTGGGTTGTTGTTGTATTGCTTCGGATGGTTCCGGTTGGTATGTGGGAGTACTATACAAATTATACAAGTGGAGTACGGCATATAATAGATTCAAGACACCAAACTAACAATTAGGAAGGTGGAATAGGGGAATGTGGTGGTGTTGTGGTTAGGAGGTGAGAGTCGTGAAAGCGCATTTCTGAAGTTTACTAAATGTGGACTCGATTTCCAATATAAAGTGGACTTCGTTTAACAATCGCAGAAAGAAAAAACAATGAAAACGAGTCACGTAGTAACTGATAGATAATAGTTCGAAAAGTAGTTTGCATATGTTTACACCTTGTATGTCTCCCAATAACCACACATTGTTTACTCTCTAAATCTCACATATTTTATATGTTGATCATGCAAATATTATCGTATACACGTATAGAGAGGGAAACTTTTACGATAAAATCTACGATCTTTAACGACTAAACTAATCTCTTTACCGAGATTAATAAAGTGATTAGAAATCAGTCTAACTCCATTAACTGGAACCCTTTCATTCATTTATAACAAGAAAGAAATCAATAATACATTATTAGGGGAAAAAAAAAAACCCTAATTCAAAATCCTGTTGCCTGAAAAAAAAAAGTCAAAAACTTCTCATTCTCACTCAGTTAATCAAACAAATAAGATTTCCTTTCGCAGTAATCATACACTTTCGCAAATTCCAGACAATCATCTAAGCAATAAATCAACAACCAACATTACAAATTCAAATTCTCCAATTCAACATTCACAAAATCACAATGTAAATCAAAACTTGGCAATCACTAACAATGCAGCTTCTTAAACAAGCAATAAATCGAAGAGAGAACTAACTTTTCGGAATAAGCGAGAGGAGCAAGAATAGAAAGCGCTGAGAAGAATCACGAGAAACGCAGACATACGATCTGATTACACCTTCATTGAGAACAACTTTCGTGATGACATGATAGCCGCCGTATAACAAGTTTGGACCAAGAACCATTGCTGCGGTGCGCTTTCCGTGCATCGTCGCCCCGCCATTGTTGATCGCCGAGCTACTTAACTGCAAGTGTTTCGCCATTTTTGGAGTTTCAGAATGGCTTTCTGAGGTCTCATGCGAAGAGATTGAATGATTTGTTTGGTGTGAAAGGAAGACTGTGAAGGGAGGAAGAATGATTGATTTTTATGCACGACTTGCTTAAAAGCAAGGGATGGTGAATATTGTTAGTTCGTGTGGGAGTTTCCATTTCCAAATGTCAGCGACTTCAGCGGGATTTTTCTTCATCGGTTAAAATGTATACCGAGGGGTAATTTTCGTCATTTCACTCAATGTGTTTTGTCGTTGCGTGGTGAAAAAAATGACAATGCGAGGTTTAGTGTTCGGAAATTTTGCGAATAACCCCCACACTTTAATAGTGTTATTTGTGAATTTACTCCTAATTTCATTTTGAAATTAAAAATAACACCCCACACCTTGGTCCAACAACTCCAAAGTTAATGAAATTACCCTTCATTTCCCCTATCTCCTTAGCAGATATAACAGAAAGCCTGAAGTGTACCAATTTGCCCTCCCAATTTTTGTCATAACTCAGACAGTTACTCCTCAATCTTCTTTTTCACCTCGTTTCACTCGTATGCTTCTTCTCTCTCACTCGTACATCTCCATCTTCTCCACTCTCATCATTCTTTGTGTGTTAATCTCTCTCATGTTCAATTAGTGACAAAGTAAAAGCATCATGAAGGTTAAACGTTGAAGGAGCTGCCCAAATAGGTAATTTACTGTTTTTGGTATTTTTTTTTTTTGGTTGTTTATTTGTTTAATCTTCCTTTTTATCAAAATTAGTTGTTTAATTGCTCGAAAAATTGGGTGTTTAATTTGTTTTATTAGCTATTTTAATTGTGTAATGTTATGCTTTATTGTTGGATTTCGTTGGGAATACTGTTTGTGTTTTGTGGTTCCGGAAAACCTAAATTTTTTGCAATTCATACCTTAATTTGAATTTTGCAATTCAGAAAATTAAATTGCTATTCATACATGATTAATTTAAGCTCCTGAATCTTCAATATGATGTTTGTTGTTGCTGAATGTTTGGATATGGATGTTGCATTGAGGTGTAGAGAAGATGGAAAGGAATGCAAAAAAATGATACGTTGAAGATCAGAGAGGATGGAATAAGTCAAATGTGAGGGGGATTAAATAGAAACGAGTGTGTGGGGCCACCCTTAGAGGCTTCTTCTGTTAACATTTAACGGAGATAAGGGAAAATGGGGTAATTCATTAACTTTTGGACAAAGGTGTGGGGTTTATTTTAATTTCAAAATGAAATTGGGGGTAATTCATAAATAGGCTATAAGCGTGGGGGTTATGCGCAAAATTTCCTAGTGTTTGTGTTATGTTTGTTTTAGGAGAGAGATGTAGTGGATTTTTTATGGGATGCCCTAAACGAAATCACAAATGTTAAACAAAAAGTCTCATTTTAAGGGACTTCCGTTATTGTCTCTATTTTACTTTCCTGAATTTTTAACCCACATTACCACATTATTATGGCGCTTGAGAATTGATAAAGAACCACGGTTTGGCCCTGGCGTAGGCGCCAAACCATGCATTCTCAAGCCACTATTTTGTTTTAACTTACGATGCTGGACTTTTTTCGATGTTTCCGTCGAATTTTGACGACTAACAATAGTAATGCGTGCACATACCAGTGGTCGAAATATTGGTTCTTTGGTGGTACGTGTTCAAGTAAGAGAGTGACGAGTTAAGATTAAGAGATAGAGGGGCATTTACAGAAGTTTACACGAAACATGAATTTATTTTTAACATTTGTAGATTCGTTTTCAAACAAGTTTGTATGTGTTTTTGTACCTTTTTTGGAACGTGTCATAGTGTATGATGATGTCATTTTCTAACATTGGTTGGAAATCTTGCAAACACATAATTTGACAGAGATGAAAAACGAAACAATTTACTTTGTTGGTACCGTGGTACCCCATAGTTCTATTAATCTTGTGGTCATGACCCGCAAGATTGTTTGTTTGACGATAAAACATAATATAGTAAGTGGTATGATATGAGATGTAGACAATATCGTGAGCTACTCGAACTAATTAGCGGCTCGTCTCGAGAACAAGCTCAACCTCAAGATGTGAACGAGCAGGCTAACTGAGCATGTATACCTCGACAATGATACTCTTAAGAACTCAAAAAATCAAATATCCAAGTAGTATTAGGTAAAATACAAAAATATACGCAATAGTCGCAAGTTGCCCAGACCAAATCAGGAAAAAAAAAATCAACTCAAGGTAGTAAAAAATTTCAATCAAAGTTTGACATCATTTAAAGTTAGATTCAATCGAGATCAACTCAATCTTAACAAGTCAAGCCTAAGTGAATAAGTGATGGACGAACTTTTCATGTTATAGCAAGGGATGAAAGGGGGGAAAATGGTTACACAATTAATTTCGTTTGAAGAAAATATGTGATTTAATTTCCTACACAAGTTTGGGGACATTACCAAATATTAAAAAAAAAAAAAATCCATGTATTTAATTAATTCTACAAATTTCTTGCAAAATTCATTAATTTTCGTCTCCTACTCTCCAATTATATTGAAAAAACATCCCCTCATTTCCCAATTATTGTAATACAACCGAAGTTATTGTATTGTAGTTTCCACGACATGTCAACATCGAGGAAAGTTACGAAATTTGAAGAATTGGATCTTATAAGGTATCACTATCAACAAAAATATAAAAATGGAAGCACGAAAATAATCGAGAACGAAACGCAATTATTTCATTAACTTTGACAAGGAACTCGAGTGTGTTATCTTCCGAACTAACCACTTGTTTTTTGGTGATTAGAAAAACCATCAGGTCGGATGGAAATGATAATATTATAAAAATTTGCTGATCCGAAATCAAAAGAAGAGCTCTAATTAATTGAGTATCTATCGTCCCTCGCTGTCAACAAACTAACAATAACACATGAAAAATAAACACATGTACATTGTTGGATTGACACATTGTTTCAGTGTGTTTATTGTTGTTGAATTAACTCAATATTAATTAGTAGGGGGTATCATATAAATAGAAGATAGTATGAGTTATGTTTCTTCTAATGGACTAATGTGCATTCATGCAACAATACCAAACCCACGCATTAGACCATTGGGTGGGGAGACAATATATGCTTTTATTAAAGTCTTTTCATATTTTAAAAAAAAATCAGAACGTTCGTTACTTAAATCAAATCAATCAATTAAAAACTTTAGTTTTATAAGTGGAATTGTTATTGAATCAAAAAGTTTTATTTTCGAAAGTTATAACCACAAATATTTCCATCGCTCTCGATGCACTCGGTCTACTAACTCCTTCGTTATATGCCAATCGACAGCTTTCATGGCCGTAGTAATATTCATTATTCAATTTTCCCTCCACCTCATTTGAAATCTCTTATAGGCTAGATCCCTATTTTCCACTCTGTTACACCAATGGCTATTTGTTACGCGGCATGTGATGGTAGTTAGTTATCAACGCATGTTATCGATACTGATGTTTGTTCCTCTTAACTGTCTCTCTCGGTACGTTATGGGTTTTACAGATCTAACTGTATGCAGGCTTTGCATTCACATAGCAGATGATTGCTCTCGATATGAATGTTTGGTGAGTGTACTGATGGTTGCAGCACAAACGATTTTTCTTTTATACATATGCTTCTAATGTTCGCACACCAACTTTTCTACAACTAATTTTAATCTGTAGAGCATTCCAGCACATTCATTCCAAACATACACATCAGATGTCAACGTTAATAGTTATGCATATAGGCCATATATTATTGCAAAAAATATCTTACCAATTTCGCACGTGGAATGCTCCCTAACATCCAAAATCTTTATTTTTTTTTGGACGAGCAAATCTTTAATATTCCTACGTGTATGAAATTACTGTATACATAATCTGATAATGTAAAAAGTTTCAGTTTTTAAATTACCATCGTGAACTTTATTCTGGTAGTATTGGATAAGTATATTAAATTTTCACCGCTGGGAACTTATATTTTATTTTTTTGGAACATTTAGCTTATATTAGTTAGGAGTTTTTATTTGAAAAAATAATCTTTATTCTTCCACATATAGACGGAGGAAGTATATATTATGTCGAATTATAAATGCATGTTTCTTAAAAAAAATATAAAAAACCATTATCGAGTACTCCTATTATATAAATAGAGTATGAGGGATTTATGTTAGATGTGTCTTGGATTCTTAGTTTTGTTGTTGCTCATCTTGATGCTTTCGTTGATAGTTTGGGTCGATAGATTTTTAATTCCTTCTTCCGCAAGTTTTAATACTCCGTATTTTGTAGAGGGTTATTCTTCTAATTTTCCCTACGAATTTTATTGTTTAGTGCATTATGTATAAAGATAAGCTTAATAATTTTTTTGGGTGAAATAACTTCAATTAAGTTATATAAAGAAACTTAAATAGTTAAATGGAGCAAGGCAAAATGTAACACCCGAAGTGCATCATCCACAATAATTTTTTGCATGAGCTTTTTTTGAGATGTGTTGAATTTTTATCAATATATATTAGTGATTTACATTAATATGGAAACTAATTTATAACTTTATTTATGTGAGCTTTATTTATATCAATGCGCATCACATTTGGTTTTACTCTGTTTTATTTGATGATTTTTAATTAACATGCCATTAATGAATATAATACGCTCTGAATGATGTAGTGAAGTTATTAAGCACTTGTTTTTGGTCGTGATCCTGGGTATAAATAATCTTATAAGATTGGTAAATCGGTTTATCCAAGTCGAATCAGATATTGTAATTTACATAATAACTTGATTAAGAGAATATTATTCTTGTATGAACAAGGTACATGTTACACAAGTGATATTAAAATTTTCTTTCCGATTCTCATCCCGTCCTTGTTAGCTCTGTTGCACAAAAAAAAAAAGATCATGTATTGTAAATGCCTGTTATAATTTACATGCCTACATACACATGATCAAACGTTATATGTAATGTTCAATCATTGGAGGTATATAAATAAATAGGTCTTCACTCAGTTTATTTATGTGGCTTATATATGAATGAGCTTCTTTGTGTCAACTTTCTTACGATTTAAATATAGACTTATACCATTATTTATACCCTACGTTTATGGATTTTTTAAAACACTTGTACACTATATATTATTATTAGTTAAGAACAATAATGCATTAAAAAAAGACTCAATTAAAAATGAAAATAAAAACATAAACAGCATGTCGCGTTGGATGCGTGGAAAGTAGAAATTCCTAATAACAATAATAATGTTGTTTCTGTATTATAATGGAAAAATAATCTCTCTTTATCCCGAAAAATTAATGTTTTCCTGATATATATTTAATTTACATTATAAGACAATACTGCTAATCCTATGAAATAATTCGAGTTCCATCATCATAGAACAAACAACAAAACTTTGATTCAAAATGATTAAGGATCAGCCGAACATTAAATTCAATATGAATAAAGCGCATAAACATCATGAATCTCGATCGACACAAGTTATTAAATTACTTTTAATCAAATTAATCAAATATTTACACCAATGTTTCACACTGAATAAACTTTACTAGCATATTTGAAGGAATCATGCATGACATCCATGAGCCACGCTAAATAGCATTATAGATAGAGATGGCAGGGTAAAAGGACCCTGCCCGGATCCGAGTAGGATATCTCCATTTTTTGACAGGATTTGGATCCTAAAATTTAGGACACCCTTGATGATCCGGGTAGGATAATGGATCTACTCTAAAAAACGAATGGACCGGTCTTCCTCTAAGGACCCTTCCAGGATCCGTTTACCCTTTTTTTTAAAAAAATAATATAAATATTTGATAATGAGTAATACTCTGAAGAACTGTACTTAATGCATTATTTTATACTTTGACCTCAAAACTAATTATGACATGCTAAAAATCAAAGTATATTGTCTTTGAAACTTTGTTTTCTCTACGTTAAATGACTAAAATTAATCATGTATGATTTGGTTGTAAAACTCGATGAAAAGTAATAGCAGACTTAAGGAAGATAGATGTTTTTTAGGATTTTTAATCGAAATTTGTTCAATATGTTTATTTTTCAGTTGAAATTAAAAAAAAATTAAGAAAGTATCCATTTAGGATCCATTTATGACCCAGATCCGTAGGATCCAGACGGATCTGGATCCGGTCCTTAAAAGATTAGGACCCTGATGGATCCTAGGATCTGGATCCTACCCCAAAAAACGATCCGTCGGATCCTAAGGACCCTCCCGAATCCGGTTCCATTGCCATCACTAATTATAGACCAGACTCAATTATGATATATAGGCATAGGGTATATATTATTATAGGAATTGTCAAAATAAAAAGTCATTATACTTCGTATTTTAATCGGAATTATAAAGATCGCTATTAATAAAAATTAGTCTACATATCGAACGACTGAGTCACCCATACTTTGGTGCACAATTATTATTTGTACATCTGAATGCTCCGGAGTTTTCATCATTATTACTATTATTGATTACTTGTTAGGAGCACGATTTTTGGGTATAAATTGAAAATGACTAGTAACTGAAAGCAGATAAGCGTGATTAATTAAAAAAAAAGAAGAATGAATATATGGATGAATAAAAGTTGAAACAAATTATGCTTATCATTACATCACATATACTTTCCAACACCCTAATATTTCTATATATTTGTATTTTTATATTGATAAACCAAGAGATTCCTTTCTCCTTGAATTACTTATAAATACCTTTGCGATATCTAATGTGAGTTGCACTTTGCATTATTGTGTTGGTGTAGCACTCTTCAAGTTTAAGTAATTGTTTTATTAATTTGTATTAGTTAATAATGTTATTGCTTTTACTAATATGTTAGTTTTTATGAAAATTATTTTTTTCTTAGCTTGCTTTTATAGTCCTTTCTTGGTGGGTTAATTAGATTAGACATGTACGAAAAAAAATTTCAAATTTCTCCCCTTCTCCAAGACCATTGCTGCGTGCGCTTTCCGTGCATCGTCGCCGCCGCCATTGTTGATCGCCGAGCTACTAACTGCAATGTTCGCCATTTTTGGAGTTTCAGAAATGGCTTTCTGAGTCTCATGCGAGAGATTGAATGATTTTGTTTGGTGTGAAGGAGAGTGAGGGAGGAAGAATGATTGATTTTGTATGCACGACTTTGCTTAAAAGCAAAGGGAGGTGAATATTGTGTGGGAGTTATTTCAAATATCAGCGACTCAGCGGGTATTTTTCTTCTTTGGTAAATTATACGAGGGGTATTTTGGTCATTTCATCACAATGCGTTTGTCGTTGGGTGGTGAAAAAAATGGACAATGGAGGTTAGTGTTTGTGTAATGCTTTGTTTATAGGAGAGAGATGTTGTGAATTTTTTATGGAAATGCTAAACGAAGTCAACAAATGTTAAAAATAAAGTCTATTTTATTTTATTTTACTTTCTTAAATTTTTAACCCATAATAAGCTTGAAAATTGCTAAACGAACCACGGTATTGACGCTTGGAGTAGGCGCTAACATCATGGAACTGGCACCTGGTTGAAGCGCTAGATTCATGAAGCAAGCTACATTTACATCTTGTTATGACTTATGACTATTGTTGTACGTGTCATCATAGTTATAATCTTGTGGTCATGACTGTAAGATTGTTTATTGACGATAAAATTTAAGAAGTGGATGATTATGTGATGAGACAACTCGTGAGCTTCTCGGACTCAATTCGAACAGGATCGTTTCCGGAACAAGCTCAACTCAAGATGTGAACGAGCTGAGTTACACCAAAACTTGTAAGAAGCTCAAAAAATCAAATATCAAGTATTATTAAGGTAAAATGACTAAATATACGCAATAATTCGCTAATTGCTCAAGACCGAATCAGGAAAAAAAAAAATCAACTCGAGTTAGTAAAAAATCAATTAAAACTTGACTCATTTAAGCTAGATTCAACTCGAGCTCGATTCAATCTTAACAAGTGAAGTCCAGCTCGAACTTGCATCATTTCTATTACATAAGGGAAAAAGGGAGGAAGATGGTGTCCCCCTCTTAAATGACCTTTATACCCTTAATAATTTTTTTTAATTGAAGTGCCTAAACTACCCTTTTACTTACTATGAGATTAAAAATCRAAATTTCATTTATTATGTGACTTAATTAGTACTAAAGCTAAATCAATGAACATTACTCCAAATTGAACAATAACACGATGGTATAATATTGAATTTCACGTTACATTTATTTACAAAATAATTACAATTCGGATAAACTGTATTGCTAATTAGTTATAAATATTTTAATTTAATATATTTTATATAATCATTTTTAATGAAATATATACTACAATTTTTATACGTCTAAGCACGCATCGCGTGCACATAAAAACTAGTAATAACCTAAGTAATGGACGAACTTTTCCATTTTATAGCAAGGGATGAAAGGGGGGAAAATGGTACACAATTAATTTCATTGAAAAAATATGTGATTTAATTTTTTAAACAATTTGGGGACATTACCAAATTAAAAAATAATCCCTGTTATTAATTAATTCTACAATTTTCTTGCAAAATTCATCAATTTTCCTCTCCTTTATATTGAAAAACATCCCCTCATTTCCCAATTTGTAATACACTTATACACCGAAGTTATTGTACAGTAGTTAACATCGAGGAAAGTTACGAAATTGAAGAATTGGATCTTATAACTATCACTTATCAAAAAAAATATAAAATGGAAGTTCAGACGTGAATTTCTCAAAGGACGACCCTTGTTTAATGGTACAAGTACGAAAATAATCGAGGAACAAAACGCAATTTATTTCCATTAACTTGACAAGGCAAACTCGAGTGTGTTATCTTTGAATCTAACACTTGTTTTTTGGTGATTAAAAAATCACAGGGTCGGATGAAAATGATAATCAATTATAAAATTTGCTGATCGAAATCAAAAGAAGAGCTCTAATTAATTGAGTATCTATCGTCTCTCGCTGTCACAAACAATAACACATGAAATAAACACATTATTGATTGACAGCTTGTTTCATGTTGTGTTGTATTGTTGTGAATAACTCAATATTAATTAGTAGGGGGTATCATATATAGAAGATAAGTATGAGTTATGTTCTTCTAATGACTAATGTGGCATCATGCAACAATACCAAACCCACGCAATTAGACCATTGGGTGGGGAGACAATATATGCTTATTATTAAGTCTTTCATATTTTTTAAAAAAATCAGACGTCGTACTTTAATCAATCAATCAATTAAAAACTTTAGTTTTATAAGTGGAATTGGTTTAATAT
>SNQN01011017.1:1509-20191 GCA_008642245.1 Bassia scoparia | reverse complement strand
TCGTCTTTTTCTTCTGCCTAGGAATTATCAATATTTCTGTTATTATGTCAGCAAGTTTGTTATGCAGTTTGTTATGCATTTTGCATTTTAATTTCTTTTCCTTTTATTTTATACATTCTGTTATTGTCAGTGTGTTATTTAAGCTCCTCTTGTAATTGGAAAAGGTATGCAATATACAATTTCCTTCCCAACTTCTCTTCCTCTTCTCTCTCTATTTCTCTGCATTTGCTAATTCCCTTTTGAGTTACTCTTCGAAGCTTCCCTTCATTCTCTCTGGATTGCTTCTAGAGCTCAAAACCCATCTCCATCCTTGTGGATCAGATTGGGTCGTATCATTTGGTATCAGAGCAGAACGTTTCTGGTTGAGAATTTCAATGGTGACTACTAGATCATCGGAGCTGGAGCTTGGAACTTCAGAAATGCAGCAATTGGAGACAACCCTGCAAGGTATGATTGAAACACAGAATGCTAGAATCAATGATATTTGTTCCCACACTAGTTTACAAAGTGAGAAAAATGCTAAGTCTATATCTGAGATGAATGATCTGCTGATGGGGTTATCCCTTCAAATTACTAAGTTAATGTCTGATAAAGGGGAAGGGGCATCAAATGCTGAACCACCAGATAAAAATACCAATCACCCTTATCAATTTGTTACTCGTTTGACAAAAATTGACTTCCCTAAGTTTGATGGCTCACAATTGAAACCATGGCTATATAAATGTTCCCAGTTTTTTGAGTTGGATAAGGTACAGGACCCTCATAAGGTGAGGCTTGCTTCCATTCACCTGGAAGGCAAGGCTCTATTATGGCATCAAGCTCTTGCTGCTCGGTTGGGAGGAGTCTTGCCTGGGTGGGATGAGTATGTGAAGGAGTTGACAGTGAGGTATGGAGAACCTTTTGATGATCCCATGGCAGAGTTGAAGGCATTGAAACAGGTGGGGTCAGTACAAGATTACCATGATGCATTTGATGCTTTGGCGAGCAAGCTGGATCTTCCAGAAGCAATTTTGCTAAGCTGCTATTTGGGAGGCCTAGATGAGGAATTGCAGTTATCTGTGAGGATGTTCACCCCTAGAACCATACAACATGCCCTTTGTCTAGCCAAGCTTAAGGAAGCTGCATCCAAAGCCCAGAAGGCTAAGACAAGCAGAACCACTCTACCCTTATTACCCACACCATCCCCTGTTAGACCCAACACCTATCAGCCCAGACCAAATGCTTTCCCTGCTAGAACACTACCCTTGCCTGCTCCTCAGCCAACATCACAAAACACCCTTCCTTCAACAACCAAATTCAACAACCCTACTCCTAAAGGTAACCGGAGAACACTCACATCCTCAGAATTTGCAGATAAGAGAGCTAAGGGGTTATGTTTTTGGTGTGATGAGAAATTTGAGGCTGGTCACGTATGCAAGGGGAGGAAACCTCAACTGTACCATTTGGAGATGGAAGAGGAGGAAGACAGTGAAGGGGAGGAAGTGGGAGAAGTAACCACTGAAGATGAGACTCAGTGTGCACATTTGTCAGTCCAAGCTTTGGAGGGTATGGCTTCCTGTCAGACCATGAGGGTTATGGTGAATCATGGGAAAAAACCCCTAAGTCTACTGCTGGACACAGGGAGTACACACAATTTTATAGACTCTGGAGTAGCCCTGAAGCTGGATTGTAAAGTAGAACCCATCACACCTCTCTGGGTCAAGGTAGCAGATGGGGGGCAATTGAAGTGTGAATCTATGATCAAAAGGTTTGATTGGAGGATGCAGGGCACCACTTTCACCACTGATCTCTATTTATTGCCACTCAGTGGATGTGATATTGTCCTAGGAGTCCAATGGTTCTCCACTCTAGGACCTATCTTGTGGGATTTTGACAAGATGACCATGGAGTTCAAATACAAGGGGAGGAAGATACATTTGAGGGGTGCAGGCCTCAAGAGATTTAGGGAGATTCCAGGACAGAAGTTGGGTAAGCTGATGCAGTCAGGTGGGAGCTTATCTATGTTACAAGTAAGCCCACAAGCAGTGGCTTATTCACCCCAATTGATGCAGGTGGAAGGAAGGCCATTCAGGGAGTCACACACTGAGGTGACTGCAATCTTGCAACTGTTCCCCGAGGTTTTCACTGCTCCTACAGGGTTACCACCAATGAGGGAAGGCATTGACCACAATATACCCTTGAAAGAAGGCACTAATGCCATTAACATTCGACCCTACAGGTATCCAGTCACCCAAAAAGATGCCATTGAGAGTTTGGTGCAGGAATTGAAGGAACAAGGTATTATAAGGGATAGTAACAGTCCTTTCTCAGCCCCTGTAGTTTTGGTGAAGAAGAAGGATGGAGGGTGGAGGATGTGTGTCGATTATAGATCTCTCAACAAGGCCACCATCAAGGATAAATTCCCAATCCCAGTCATAGAAGAGTTATTGGATGAACTACAAGGCACTCAATATTTTTCCAAAATTGATCTGAAGTCTGGGTACCACCAGATCAGGATGGATCCCAAGGATGTGCACAAAACAGCATTTAAAACTCATTTGGGACACTATGAGTACTTGGTCATGCCCTTTGGGCTGACTAATGCACCTTCTACCTTCCAAGCTCTCATGAATAAGGTGTTTGCTCCCTATTTGAGGAAATTCATTTTGGTCTTCTTTGATGACATTCTAGTTTACAGCCCAACCTGGACAGATCATTTATCTCATCTGCAGTCAGCTCTTCAGGCCATGCAAGATAATTCATTGAAAGCCAACTTCAAAAAGTGTACTTTTGGAGCCACTGAGGTGACTTATTTGGGTCACATTATCTCTCAAGATGGGGTCAGTACTGAGCCTGATAAGATTCAAGCCATTTTGACTTGGCCAAGCCCTGCCACTCTCAAGCAACTCAGGGGTTTTTTGGGGCTTACTGGGTACTATAGAAAATTTGTGAGGGATTATGGGAAGATTTGCAGACCTCTCACCAATTTACTTAAGAAAAATTCCTTTGTTTGGTCAAATGAAGCACAACAAGCCTTTGATAAACTCAAGCAGATCATGACAACACCCCCAGTACTAGCTCTTCCTAATTTCTCTAAACCCTTCCTTATTGAGACTGATGCTTCTGGAGAAGGTTTGGGAGCAGTACTCATGGAAGAAGGCCACCCCATTGCTTATGTGAGCAAAGCTTTGGCAGAGAAAAACCTGCACCTATCTGCCTATGAGAAGGAATTGCTTGCCATAGTCCTTGCTGTGAGGAAATGGCACCATTACCTACTACTGCAGCCTTTCACTATAAGAACAGATCATCAAAGTTTGAAGTATTTGTTAGATCACAAGCTAGCCACCCCTTTTCAGCAAAAATGGCTTTCAAAACTAGCCGGTTATGATTATGTGGTTGAGTATAGGCAGGGGAAGGATAACTTGGTGGCTGATGCCCTCTCCCGGATCCCTGGTGGGGAGTTACATACTACTGTTATATCCTCTCTTAGTTCGGATTTAATGTCCAAAATTGAGCTTCAATGGCAACAGGACCCTGCCTTGGTTAAACTCATTCAGGAACTGGAGGTTGGCACTCCACTCCATCCTCACTATACTTGGAGGAATAATCAGCTCAGGAGGAAAGGCAAGCTAGTGGTTGGAGGCAATCCTGATTTGAGGACCCAAATTTTAACTTGGCTCCACAGCACTGCAGTTGGAGGGCATTCAGGGATCCAGGCAACTTTGAAGAGAATCCAGAGCCTATTTTACTGGAAAGGACTCAAAAGGTCAGTTACACACTTCATCAGACAGTGTGATACTTGTCAAAAATGCAAGTATGACACAAGTGCTTATCCTGGGCTTTTACAGCCACTACCTATTCCAGAAGGTGTGTGGGAAGATGTGAGCATGGATTTTGTTGAGGGGCTGCCTAAATCAGGTTCTAAGGAAGTGATTATGGTAGTGGTTGATCGGCTTAGTAAATATGGGCATTTCATAGCTCTATCCCACCCTTTTTCTGCTCTCACAGTTGCCCAGGCATATTTGGACCATATCTATAAGCTACATGGGTTCCCTAGAAGCATAGTCTCTGACAGAGACAAGGTGTTTGTTAGTACATTTTGGAGAGAATTTCTTAGACTTCAAGGGGTGGAGCAGTTGATGTCTACAGCCTACCATCCTCAAACTGATGGTCAGACTGAAGTGGTCAATCGATGCTTGGAATCTTACTTGAGGTGCATGGCTCATGAAGTGCCTAGTGAGTGGCACAAATGGCTCTCCTTGGCTGAATTCTGGTATAACACTACCTTTCATACAGCAATTCGGAAGACTCCTTTTGAGATCCTATACAATCAACCACCACCAATTCATAGACCCTATCTCCATGAGAGTTGTATGGTGGATACCTTAGATAGGAGTCTGCAGAAGAAAGAAGAAATGTTAGTTCTCTTGAAGGAGCAATTGGCAAAGGCTCAAAATCGCATGAAACAGCAAGCAGATAAAGGCAGGTCAGAGAGGGAGTTTTTGGTTGGGGATTGGGTGTACTTAAAACTCCAACCATATAGGCAGCAATCCCTTGAGCACAGGAGCAACCAAAAGCTAGCTGCTAAATATTATGGTCCATATGTCATTCTGCAGAAAGTGGGCAAGGTTGCTTATACTCTCCAACTCCCTTCTGAGGCACGGATTCACCCCACATTCCATGTCTCTCAGCTCAAAAAATATCATGGGACCCCTCCTATCTCTCAGGCCCAAATTCCTCCTCCCATGGCTGACACAACTGATGCTTACCCAGTGGCAGTGGTGGACAAAAGAAGTGTCAAACGATTCAATCATGCGGTGGTCCAATGGTTGGTTCAGTGGTCTACTGGTGGCCCTGAGGAAGCTACGTGGGAAGATGCACAAGCAGTAGAGGAAAGGTTCCCACATTTTGATCCTTGGGGACAAGGATCTACTTAAGGAGGAGGCATTGATGTGATCTGGAACAAGGGCAATCTCGTCTTTTTCTTCTGCCTAGGAATTATCAATATTTCTGTTATTATGTCAGCAAGTTTGTTATGCAGTTTGTTATGCATTTTGCATTTTAATTTCGCGGCTGTGTGTCCTTTGGATAAGAACCCCTTTCTGCAATGATGAACTGATGCCACTCATAATAATCTAGGGCCCCACTTCTCTTTCAAGTCATTCGACGTGCCAACGCATCAGTTTTCGGACCAACCTAAACAAACATTCTTGTTGATGAGAATCATGTGAATTGCTATGTTCGCTTGGTTTCAGACACAATAGAGCTACTACGGCTTCCCTTGATCTGGGATGAGATACTGATATTAGTATATCGAGAGAGCATGTATGGTTAGACATGTCTTTGTTAATAGGAGGTCCAGGTGGGGCATTTACCCATCAAATGGCAAATCGCGTTCATATTGGGATTGCAAAACGCCATAATGAGGTCTATCAATAGCCGTTCATACGGACCGGCCAGATAAAACCCGGGCTCATAGGATTAACCCGGATGCATGTGTGAGGTGAGGCATTGTGGTCCGTGTGCATATCTTCCATTCTTAGAGTGGGGTCCATGGCGATACCGAGCACTATGGGGGAGCATTGCTGAGTAGTTGGCGTAGACCTGAGGCCTGGGGATGATGAATAACGGAAATATGCTCATTGGAAAAGACCAGGAGGTTACAGGGCCACCATAAGGTGGAGGCAGGAGGCCCCTGTACCACACTCCACAGGAGGATTAACTGGTGAGGGCACCACGCCAAATCATTATGAATAGGAAGGAAGCCATGTTCGCGTATTTGGAAATACATGTTGAGGTTTCCCTGCCACCTTTCCATGCAAGTTGAGGTCCATCATCAATAACGAGTGCATTTTTCCTCCAAGAATTACCTTTCATATCTGAATTTCTGGAAATATCATCTGAACAAGAAAGAAAACTAATATGAGAACTATTTTCATTCAAAAGAGTCATAAACAAAATAAAGAACAATAGAACGTCAGTCCAAATAATTTTTTTCGCAACCATCATGGATGATTCCCTCTGCTAGTCGACAGGGTCTCACTCCCCAGAAGAACCAGACTTTATCAGAAGCGTGATCTGCCTAATGATAACTACACACACCTGAGTAAATCTAGATCACAATGAACAAGTAAGAGGAAACAAGCTTGAAACAATAGACTAGACAATATTATTTTTGCAAACAAAGACCGTGTTTCCCAAAGATCTGGAAAGGTGATGAAAAAAATAAAGAGCTAATGTTGTACAAAAAAACAGTAGATTGATTTCAATGCAATACCACTGTCGGGCAAGAAATATGCTGAAAGACTACAACACTGAAAAAACGAAATAGTTAAACCACCACTTTCAATCCAATGCCCAACATAAAGGTCTAGTGATACAAAAAAAAAACTTGAAGGTATGGCAATTCTTAAACTAAAAGGCTAAAGAAGAATAAAATGACATGCCATTAGTAGGTAAGAAACAATAACTAAGCAGGAACCGCCATCCAGCTCAGTATTGCTTCACTTTATGGTTTTCATCTGAAAAAAATGGAGAATTGACCACACGAGGAGCAACCCTAAAGCTCTTCGTCGAATTATAGGTACAGACAGCTAAAACCAAGGAAGAGTAAAGTTCACATATACAAAGGGAAGGATTGAACACGATGTTTCAACAACAAGCATATCACTGGGTTCCATGTTTCCTTTGATTCTCTTTCTCAGAACCACAGTGTAGGAAATCTCCAGAACTCAAGGAGAACCTTCTTTTGCAGAGGAAGCAACACCCTAAATACATTTCACAAT
Source organism: Bassia scoparia (assembly GCA_008642245.1). Taxonomy (NCBI): domain Eukaryota; kingdom Viridiplantae; phylum Streptophyta; class Magnoliopsida; order Caryophyllales; family Amaranthaceae; genus Bassia; species Bassia scoparia. The sequence continues at coordinate 13,427 of SNQN01011017.1, read as the reverse complement.
AGGAAATAGTCAGATTGTTGCAAGATAACTTATCTTAAGAACAGCCAGTAGCCACGCAACAAAAAAGGACATAATTTAATAATTTGCACATATATTTTTATCCGTAAGCTATGTCATTATACACAATACATGACAATTTTATCATTGTTAGACCAGCATAACAATTCGTTCTGGAGCTGCATTCGCAGCCCAAACCCAGACTTCAGGATTAGGTTCAGCAGAACTTGCAAATGTGAGCTACAGGTCTGGTATCAGCGCTACAGGACGTAAAGATGCTGAAGATGCATTGTTGGAGGCCAAGATCCGGAGGCTGATGATGGCCTTGATTTGAACCCAGCATTGACATTAGATTCATGACTCTCTACTTCCAGCAGTTGATGCCGAGTGCCACCACCAGATGAAGGACGACCTAACAAATGACTGGGTAGGAGCTACTACATCAGTACTCGTGAGAGTGTGATGCGCCCAAGCATTTGATCCAGCAGAGATATGTCGACTCCCCCACTGAGAGTACCCCTGAGTTATCACACATAAATTCTCCTTCAGACTCTTATACGGTAAGAAAAATAGAAACAGTGTGTGAAAGTTGCAATACTAACTGAATATAATATGACTAGATGCAGCTTAGACTACATACTTTGGAACAATTTCAACATGAGGGTCCAACCATGATTCTCCAACCTGAACATTCAAAGTAAAAGCATAAGAACTTTACTAAAGCAGTACAAAGTTCAAATAGAGATCAAGAGAGCAACACTTTGACTGGTAAATTATAGGTTTTGGAACAGCACTTTGCCCAAAACAGTCATTCCTCCTCTTTGCAGACCCCCCATCTGTCCAACCAACCATTAGCATAACTGCATAAGCTGCAAATAAATGGCAAGCAAAGCGGCAAAGAACAAAGGACTACAACAACATAATATAATGGAGTACGACTTAATATAATTTACAATTGCGCATCAATTACAAGAAAACAATGCCTTTCATAAGTTGGCCTGGTTTCAAAGTTTAGTCACCTACAATTCTTAAGATAAAGAAAGAACAGATAGAGAACGGGAGGGTGTTGTTCACGTTCCATAATCACAATGGAGCTTTTTAGCCTTCAAAACCATACAATGCTTGTGGTGAGCTACATCCACTCACCACAAGTATCCATATCTATCAATCACATACACGCCCTCATAATCTGTACTTTGCCCACTATTCATCAACACTAACATCAATGTAGCAACCGTCCCCATTGTTTCACCCACCAATTTCAACAGAAACAGGCCTAATCATGATTAAATTCACTATTCTAACGATGACAAAATAACGGCTACAACAAACTCTCCAATGTTAAGCATGATAGTGTCTCTAAATCAGTTGTCTTTGATATGTTGTGTCCATAGACTATCTCTTCTCATTGTAGTCTTGGTAGACATAAGTGAAAGGTCCTACTTCAGAACACCCCCTCTCTCTCTCTTCCTCTCCCATATCAAGAACATCAGCAACATCCTGCCTCAAATTCCTGAAGCAGTTGCTAACAAATTAACAAGTCAAGATTAATATTTAAATGACAGCCCAATGGAGAGACCCAGCAGGCCTGCCTGGAACCGAGAACATGCCAAGATATGGTTCAAAAAACCACAAAGGAAAAGACATTAAAACCAATCTTCGCAATGTTCCTGACATTCTGATCCCATCAACTTCACAAAAATCTCCGTGCCATACTGCCCCACACTGCATTCAAATCACACTCTTGTTCTTATAAACTTCAACTCCTCACCCTCATCAGATAAAATCAAGACAAAAGAACAAAGATCAGGGATAGGCTCAGTGTTAATATGAAGCTTCTAAACATAAATGGTGATCACCAGAGGGAAAATAGACACCGAAGGGGGAGGCAAATAATATTCGAGGTGATCATTGGTCTAAGCCTTGTCTAAACATGATCAGAATAAAACCCATGGAACCATACAACATACACAGCCAAGGTGAGCCAACTGTCCAACAAATGAAGGACCATTCAACAAAACCATCCTGGCACACAGGCCATGTATGGACCTCTTCCTTAATGCCTTCAAGGAAGGACCCAAATATCAAGAAGCAGCCAAATGGTAACTGGTAATAATGCATATATCTAGAAGAATAAATACACCCCAACACACACACACACAGGACACAAGAGAGAGAGGAGAGAGAGAGAGAGAGAGAGAGATAAAAATATTCTAATGAAAACAAATCACTGATATCTGAGATACCTTCGGTCTCAGTTACTGACTTGATGCCATAAATAGATGACAGCTGCCAGGTCATCCAACCTATCACATATATCGATATATCCTAATATTAAAATGAAAATAATAATGTATAAATCAGCACAGGCTACATGCATAGATTTCCAGAAAGCATAGCATGATGTAATACTAAAGGGACTACAATATAATCTACAATTACCATAATCTAGACAAAGAAAAAGTAAATGTTTGTTCAGTTAAGGACTTGAGGATGCAAAGTTAGAAATAACCCGTGTTACAACATGCTGAAGGAAATACTAATTATCAAAATTTACAATCTTGATGTAACACCATCCATGGCCATAGGCTCTTACGAAACCAAGAACCAAACATCCTGGGCCAAAAGTTACTGACACATTATGCAATATACAAATGAAATTTCTAAAAAGAACTCTATGACAACAAGAAAAAAAGAGCAGCACAACCATTTCAATTATCATGACATGTAATAATATATGAACAAATATATACTGCGAGCCATATATGACCCACGATAGCACTAATTAAGACTTGCACTGCAAAATGCATAAATGAACTAACTAAAATAAAGAAAACGGCTAATGTACAATCTAGCTGTTTATTATCTGATAATCTACACATAGGGAGACCAGTTAGTAGACATGCCAAATATTACATTGGTGAGGAATACATAGTAAATATGGGTCCAGAAAGTAATACACCCTAAATTTTACTTCTTATATCTTAAAATCGCAAGTCAATACATAGTGTAAGTAGTGTGCACCACTTGAGAAGTTAAAGTCATAAAAATGGAACAAACTGATTTGTAAAGTACAAAATTTAAACTCGGGAACACTTCAGCATGAAGATCCCAGCTCTCTCTAATGCATACTGTGAACTTCACAAGTTCTCATATATCACCCAACCATGCATGGATCACTCAGCCATGAAACATCCCAAAGGCTATAATAATAAGAAAGATATTGGAAGGGATTGTCAATTCATATCTTCTCATCCTTCGCACAATGTAGCATAGAATATAGCTCCTCATAAAAAAAAAGATCACTTGATTATTCTTCTATCCCCACTAAAATCCCATCCCAATCAAAGTGGAAAACCCTATAATACATAATACTCATACAATCATCACAACATCTAACCAAAGTTTATCCAAATTTTTAAAAATAGATTCGCCTCGCGACATTCATCACATTGATAACTGTACCGCAACCTATTTCTACAATTCATACTTCTTATGTCATGAAGGCAGCATTACAAAAAATACAGCAAATGAGCTTATTTTTCCCTTTTTTGACAACTTTTGCACATTTTTCATGCATGATAAATAATACCCGTTCTAATGAAGCAACAAGTAATAGCTCAAAGGGTTTTAGAGTGAATTACTCCGATAGTAGAATAACAAGTTTTAAATTACCAAGGGAAGAAGCAAACAAATCCTAAATTTCAATACAAAATGGAAAATAAATCATCTTTCGAAGCAATTCGCAACCGTCATCATATATTAACAACATTACAACCCTTAACATAAATCAATTCAAAAAAAAATGCCGCAATTACAACGAAGAAACGCATTTCATTAAGCAACTTCAAATTCAACGCATTTTTCAGCACAAACAAGTCTTAAAATCAAAATTTTCAACGTCGTAAATTCGCTTACACCACTGCAACTTCGCAAATGCTAAAACTGATCTCTCGTCTGATTATTGATCCTCAAAACCGAAACAAACCCTAAATCAAAAGATCAAAAGACACAAAAAATTGATCGCCGTGAAATTCGTTCAAAGCCCGAATTCAAGCGTCGTCGCCGCGAAATCGGACGGCGAAAGCTGCCGCCGACTGGGCGGGAAATCTAAACCGTTAGATGATACAATTGGACGATTTTCTAGTATTTGTTGTACAATGACTGAAATTAGGGTTGTGAGAGGAGAGAGAAAAATGGAAGAGAGAGAAAAATTGCAGGCGGAAGCCTAGAATGACAGAAGAAGAGAGAAAGATGAAGCAAACTTCTTCTCACCCTTTTGATTTTGGTTTTTTTTTCCCTTTTTTTTTCTCCAATTGTATTTTTTCGATTTTAATTTGATATTGGATTTAAAATTGATTTTTAAAATTAAATTGGAATATGAAATTGAAAAATAATTGGACTGTTGAAACTTGGATGCAAGAAGGAGAGAACGAGTCAGGTAAAATGAGACATTAGGCTCGTGTTTGAGGTTTCTATTGGAGTTTGGTACTTTTGGTGAGGGTGTTTGGGCTTGGTCGTGGTCGTTTTGGTGGATAGGGTTAGGGTTGGGTTAGGGTTAGGGTCGGGCCGTTATGAGATGGGACACAGTTTGGGTGATTATGTTGCGATTTGCGCTTGTGAGTCAAGTCTGACATGGGGTATATCAACTTGACTCGTTAAGATTTCGAGACGATCATGTAGTTGGGTCGAGTTTTAACCAGCTCGAGTCGATGTTGTGATGTCGAGTCGAACTTGGGTAACTTGCGAGTTGACTCATGTAACGACGTTTATAGTAGTAGACGTATTATAACGTGCATTCTATTCATAATGTACCTTCTTTTTTTTGACGATAAAGTAGGCTTGAGGATGCTCCTCCTGATCGAGATGAGGAGGTTGTAATTTCTGAATCTCCACATTAATATCATAATAGTACTTGATATTGGACCTTTTGAGTTTTCTCGGAGCTTCATGAGTTATTATATGGTGCTCAATTCAACTTGTTAACCTCTTGAGTTTTAATATGTCGCTCAATTCAACTTGTTAACATCTTATTGGGAGCTTTGATTTATTTGACGTTAAGTTTTGACTGAGTTAAATCCGAATAGCTCCATGAGTTGTATCGTCTCATAATACCCATTGCATGCCAAAGGTGAATTTCATAAACTTATAATCATTTGTGGCTTGGATGAAACGTAACAAAACATTGAACTGAGTCATATACGTGACAACTTTAGGAATAAAAGTTCATGTACAATTTGATTCATCATGTTATAGATTAAATGCTCATATGTGTTCGTAAATTTGCTTACAGTGTTTGTTTTCACAGAGCGTGTTATCATGATGTTAAATTCCAATGTTAACACCAAAATGACAATGTCCGTTTACTCTAAATCCTGACTCCAATACATGAAAGTATGCAAACCGTCTCGGCATGCACTCACAGCAAAAGGGAGTTTGCATAGATAATTACATGTTATAATTAACTGAAATTTCATTCCCATATTATCACTAATTTTAAACCCTTCTAAGCTACCTCTTAAAATTTTGAAACATCTCTAAATGTCAATTTTTATACTAAATCTGTATCGATAGTAGCTAAAGGCTAGTTCATTTGTGTATTTTTTTGTTTGTTGGTTTTTATTCTTAAAAAGCATGTCAAATTAACATATAAAAGAATGAAAATTACTGATTCTTATTGAAAACATAATAATTTTGAAAACGACAATAAAAGAACAATCTCTTTATCCGATTTCTTTGTTTTTTAAAAAAACACAGTACCAACAACCCTAAATTATGAATTTCTCAACTAAAGCTTTAGGAGAACATGGTTATTAAAATCCCGATTGGATCCAACGATTCTACGATCCAAAATTAATTTTCGATTCGATCAGTGGTACGTCCTAATTTTATAGGACACACCCCCTACTTTGATTTTAACTATAATTAGTAGAATCTTGATACGATTCACGTCCTACGATTCAAAAACCCGATCACAGTGTTATCATAAAATTATCAATTTGAAATCTTTTTCCATTGTTTTATCAATATGATTCAAATTGATCAAACTATATTCTTAATCACAGAGAGACAATTCATTGATATATATTCGATTTTAACTACTTAAAATCGAAATTAATCTCTTATCTTTTGTCCTATGCAAGAAAAATTTTATTATAGATAGTATGTTATTGAAATGACTATTTAGTTATTATATCTTAGCATTGTTTTTTTTGGTTATTTGTAGATATCTTACGATTCTAACGATCCGATTTTTATCGATCCATCCTAGGCTCTAGCAACCTTTTCGATCCAAGGTAGATTCGATCCTAACAACTATCCTAGGGAATATGTTAAACTATATGCAAATCCAAAAGTACAAGAACTCTCAATTTGAATCCTAATTAAAATTGACATTACCAAATTAGATATAGCCCATTAGCCCCATTTGCCTTGCTTGACCATCATAGCAAAGGGCCCAATTGACCATCTCTCCAAAACAATATCAATCTGTCAAATGCATAACTTTGAAGATGCAAAGCAAGGCTGTTGTTAGCACTTTTTGATGCTACTACTCAAAATCAAAGCAGCTTCATTGTTTCATTCTGACAATATTATGAGATCTTACCAAAGTTCTCTGGTAGCGCTTTATTGATTCAAATTATTGCATATGATGTTACTTGTGTTGGATTCTTCAAAGTACAACACTTTTGAGCTATTTCGATGAATTAAGGATCACTCCATTATGTGATTGAACTTAGATTACTGAATCATGGCTCAATTGTCGAATTAAATTCTGGGTTTAAGTAAAAATATTTGTTTGAAAGTGATTTGTGTAGAAATTACATGTAATATTGAAAATTCGAGATTAGTCAGTTTGTTTGTTCAGATATGACTCAAACCCCCAAAAGCCAAAGTTTCGATCTTGGGTCTTTTAAAAACTCATCAAATTGTGAAATTGTGTTTGACTATTCTTAGCAATTGTGTTAGTTTTAGCTGGTTGTATTAATTCATGGTTGTTTGGAAGATAAGCCATTTTATACCAGTGGTTGTGGATTGTGGGAGTACAGGAACAAGATTGAAGTTTATGAGTGAAAGTAATAATGAAGAAAGTGATTTGCCATTTTGTTGCACTCTTTTCCTCACGAGTCAGTTAAGATCCTTCATGGAAAAATGGGTGCGTGTACCATGTATGCAAACTGAGCCTGGTCTGGATGATTTGTGGGGAATTATTCCGGGGTGAGGGCTTCGTTGTGCCGCTGTTACGTTGGGCTGAGAGAGTGATCCCGAAAGATAGACTGGGACACGCCGATATTGTATTGGCTACCGCTGGATTAGGAGGCTTACGGTGGAGATCGAATCAGGGTTTTGGAGGACGTAATAACGGGTTGTTAAGGGGATATATAAGTTTAAATGTCAAAGAGATTGGATTAGGGTGTGATGGGAGAGAGGAAGCATATTATGTTGGGTGCTTTTGAATTATAAAATGGGTATTTGAATAAATCATCAGTGAATGCCCACATTAGGGCTTCTTGATTTAGGAGGTTTCTTCAGATAGTAGTGGAAGTTAATGAGGCGGAGAGGATAATCACCTCTTATCGAAGATCGGTCCTGTTGAGCATAAGCTTATGACTTATTCTGCCTGCTTTTGGTTTGAACAAGGCTTTTGTAGAACGTTGGCTATGCTTACTCAGTAAAGTCAATGGAAGATGATTTGGGTCCGATGTTAAACATCCATGTCTGAGTTCAAATTTTGTGAGAATTATACTGCAGTGGTTGTTTTTAAAGCAGATTCATTGCTACCTTGTTGGAGACCCAACTGGGAAAATGCAAAATCTTGGCACAGGCTGCAGCAATGAATTCAACCATTTCAGATTGGTCACAAGCCTCAATCCAGTCCAAGTGCCGAGAAGTTTACTCAAGTAATATCAGATGATCAGACTTGGTATTGTCGGACTTCTTGTAATTGTTAGTCTGTATGACTTATTGCTTGCTTGCTTGCATATCAATCTGCCTTTTGTTATTTCTTGTTATTATTATTATTTGTTCATAGTAGTTGTGGCTTTTGTCAATCAAACACCGTTGCAAACTCAGGACTTAGGATTTGTTTTTAAATCAAGGACTTTTTGTTCTGGAAAAGGATGAAGATTATTTGGTTTTAAAGTATTCTTCTAGAATAGAAAGTTCTACTTACTGTTTTTACAGAATTCTTCTGAACTCTGAGATTCTAGTTATCTTTTCTTTGGGAAATTAAAGTTTTATACATACTATCTTTCTCAACTAGTCAATTTGAGGGCCTAGTTCTGAACATAAAAGCTTCATTTGCAGGCAAGAATATACTAATGTTGTTGTTGACTCCAAAACGGGAATGCGATACCTATGTTCTGGATGATTTGCTGTGTACAAAGAAGTTAACCTGACCGCAAAAGCTGACTTTACAAAAGTTTGGGAGGCAGCCCGGCACCTGTGCTAAGTACATGGGATGATAAGAGCAATGTATCATAGTGAATACGCTTCAAGGTGTTGTTATTTGGATTTTGATAGAAGATGGTTTATGCCTAGGAAGTGCAGATATAATGTTTGGCCCTGGAGATGTTTCTTGAGACATTAGGAGCTCTTTGGTCGAGGGAGAACGTGTGTGGAGACAGCAATTGGACCTAAAATTCTGATAACAAGTCACATTATATGGTAGTCGTGTCATCGTCCATCTTTCTCGTAATTGTGCTACTTGTCCTGGCTTTTGTTGTTTACTATTGTCAGATCAAGCTACCTATGCCTCGAAAGAGAAGTGCTGTTGTCGGGTACCTTTGCCTTCTTTGAGTTCTTTCACATACAAAGGCATAGACCAAGCTAGTTTTGTGTTAGGTTTATGTATATGATCCGATTCATTCTTTGTAACATATTTATGAATGATCCATGTTACAGTCAATATCATTGCAGAGTTTTGGATTCTAAAGGTATATTATTGAATAGTGTATAATCATTTGTTTTCTTTCCCATTTGTAAAATCGAAGCTTCAATATTCTCACAAATCAGAGTGTTAATTAATCATAGTTTCCTCTGTTTCCTTACTAAAACATAAGATTTGATGAAAATGTACAGTGCGGCATTAAACAGCCTTCTTGTATTCAGAATTTGTTTGATTATTATATACATGAATGTATGACAGTAATACAAGATACACCAGTATTATGAGATATGCAGAACTATGTCATCACAACAAGTTATTCAGTATGCAGCCATTCCACCACTAGTCATACAACTATGTTTCTCACAGCCGTTAACATCGACCAGACTTCATTAACACGGCAATGATTCGGAAAGGAGAATTGTATTGAGCAATTGAGTATGCATTTTTGCTGTCACAGAGGTTGAGTTGGCCAGGGAGATTTTTCCAACTGGTAGCCAGTTTCGCAGCCTCAGTGACACATTACCATCACGAGCAAATCCTGAAAACTTCCTAACTGCAACACAGCGACTTTCCATGAGACTGGCTTCAAGTTGAGCTCAGGCAGTGGAGTGTGGGGTGGCTTGGAACTTGACAGGTAAGTAGAAGGACAATATATGCGATGAGTGAAGCGGTCCAACTCCAGGGACGATGCTAGTTAAACGGCTTGTCATGGGGATTCTAGAAAAGTTCAGATTAGCACCTTGATGTATTGGAATAACCTGTAAAGTCAAGAAAACAAAACTCTTCAGAAAGCCGCGAAAACATTTTAAGAGAGGAGCAGGAATACTTTCTCACAATCAGAGGCAGATGGTAATTTCCCAAAATCCAACACATCAACTAATTGTAACAATAGATACATAAACTTCTGTTCGCACAATTCAATAAAGAATCGAATGGAAGACTTGTATGAATACCAGGCCTGAGTCCGAACCATGTGGCAGCCTGTTGGGATTAGTCGCAAACTCACAACATTGATTCATAATGAAATCTATACCAGGTGAGAAGTCATGAATCAAGTTTTTGTGCTTGGTTGACTGATCTTCTGTTAACTCGTTCGTTACAGATATCAACGCGAGTGTATTGTATATATCACAGGAACGCATTTCGATCCATTTTCCGGGATCCTCCACAGGCAAACAACCATGTCTTAGGCTAGCTTGGGTTCAACTCTCATATCTAATCTAATTACTAGATGATTTCAATGCTTTCTGTATCAATTGCATGTATTTCCGGCCACTTCGTCCTATTCTCATTCGGAGATCTTCAAATGAGTTTCGAAATGCCCTTTGTAATTCTAGGACATATGCACAGCTGTTAAGCTCTACATTACTTTATCAATTACCATCTTTCCAAAACAGTGAAGTTCAATCACAAATAAACAAGCTCATGCCATCAAACCTAAAATGACACCATTAAATTTAACCGAATATAAAATTCATAACTCCTTGTAAAATCACCAATGTGGGAAAGCCTAACATAATACAAACTGCAAGTTTAAACAGATAAATCATAAACAGAGTCTAATTCCACCATAATAGAGATGATAGCTTCATGATTCGCCTCAAATTGCTAAGTCAAAGCATCATTCATGGTATAAATATGCGACAATAAAAAAAAATGGTGCCAAACTGTATGAAATTACATGAATTCCAAAAATTGAACACGAATTTGAGAATCAAATGCAGAATGAATAGAAATACGATGAAAACCAATTTGGGTGCTTGATGGAGGAGAGGTGATTGACGAAGCAGACATCCAAGTAGAAGGAGAGTAAACCTAATTTCGAATCAGATTCAGAGTGAATCACTTTGTATTGAGTTGACTCGATTGCATTGATTGTTGCAAACAAGTTCATGCTACTACTGCTATGGTTGATACCATCATCGTCACTTCCATGCCTTTTCATATTTCCTTTTCTCTCTCTCTCCTCAAACTAGAACCAACTAAAAATATTTGTCACTCCACATCGAAGAACTAAGAGATGCATTCTTAGTTATGACTGAAAAGTAGCTTGTAATGAAACCTTGCAAAATGGAAGTAATTAATTAAATTCACATTTAATAATTTTGTCACAAAATTAGAAGTCAACCTATTTCTATTCAAGTTCATCTTCAAAAGGTAATACCGTAATACCATTTTGTATTTTCCTTTTGTTTGTTAGGATGAAGTGAACTGAGTAGAAAGCATTATCTACTGTATTCGCTTTGTCAAGGACTCAAGGTAGTGGGTTGAATACCTCCGATTTCTAACACATCAATTCAAACAAGTTTTTCCGATCCCGTGAAACCTTCCTAGGTGAAAATTCCGGGCTTACCCGGGGTGAAATTTCCGGGCTTACCCCAATTGTTAGGGGAGGTTTCTTGTGTTTCTTCTCGTATAACTTTTTGGGGGAGGGTTTTTGCGTTCTTTTCTCGTATGAGACCCGAAACAAATATGAAACACTGGCCCATGCAGCCATGTTATAGAATCCTTTACAATGGTCCCTTGGGAGTAATCTGAGGGCAGCAATGGTTGCTTAACTGCCCAGCATTAGTGCGTCCGTAATGCTATGATACATACAATAATTGAAGGATGAATTCGAATTCAAATAGTTACAACATAATATATAATCAACTATAATTATAACTAAATCCTAACTGTGAAACAGCATCGTTCGCAAACAACAACTCCTCTTTGAAACGCATTTATCGTTGTCATTCTCTGAAGCCCGTTTCTAGTTAGCAGTAGTTGCCTCTTGCTTAGGGGCTTACTATTGCACTAGCTTACAATGGCCGGAAAAATGACATCAACTCCAAAGATTCTACACTTCGGGCTTTCTGCATTTCAAGAGGCATTCAATGTATTATCAGAGAAAGGATTTTAATCAAAGAGGTAGCTCCTATTAATGATGAGTGCGAAAACATCACAGAGTAATTTAATCCATCAAGTGCATTGATTGTCACTGTGTTAATCTTCTCATCTCTAAAGAGGGCAGGGATAGTCTCTTCTGTGA
>SNQN01011016.1:3623-20195 GCA_008642245.1 Bassia scoparia | reverse complement strand
TATTATTATTATTATTATTATTATTATTATTATTATTATTATTATTATTATTATTATTATTATTATTATTATTATTATTAAAAAAATGTTTACATATTACATAAAGCTAGATGGGAGCCTCGAAAAAATTTGTGCTCCCACCCCCTTCTGAGTACCAAAACACAATCTATAAAAAATAAAAGCACCATTCTTAGCATTGTTCGTGTGGCTAGCATAAACTATTGATTAATTAATTGCAAGTTGTCTGTTTTCAATGTACATAACATAACTACTCTGTATATAAGTTAAACTAGCAGGTTGGAAGCCCCATGGTCCATGAACAATGAAAAAGCTTATAAAATGCTCTCTATATAATTGTCAAAATAAAAAAAAAAGATGCTCTCTATATACCTATCTTCTTTATTAAAACACAAAGGCTATTTTTGGCACCAGCCACATGACATTGTTCTTTGCAGGCAAGCTGCCACACATCACAATTATGATGATATGGACCAAGTGAGACTCGTGTAGCAAGTCAATTTAAAAAAGTTTATGTAACAAGGAACGAACCCTTGGCTTTGAGGTTACCAATTCTAACACCTACGGTTGAGCTACAATAAATTTTGTTGTTTTAAGGAAAAGTTGCCAACAACTACCCAGTTGGTTTTTATAAACTTTGAGAACCACTACCCATGGTGGATTTCAGGTGGAATAAAACCACCAAAACGCACATGGGGCCCACAGCAGCCTATTTTTAAGCAAAACCCTCAACGGAATGTTGTAATTGACCCTAATACCCTCTTTTTTTATTTCTTCTAAATTCTTTCTTCTGACTTCATTTTTTGTTTGGCAGAACTTTTGACTTCAATCACCTCTCTCTCTCTCTCTTCTCATATTTCATCTCAAAACTCGTCCTCACCCATTCAAGCTCAAATTTCACACTCAAATCTCACAATCACTCACGAAATTCACTCTCAAACTCACTAATCACTCAAATATCTTCCTCTTTTTATCACAAAAATCAGATTTTTCGATTTTAAACCCATTTTTCTACGTTTCTTTTTTTGAATTTTTGAGGTTTTAAGGTTTGCTTTGAGTTTAATTTTTAGAAGTTTTTGGGTGTTTTGCTCGAAAATTGCTGGTGGTGCTGTTGTTTGGGTCGAATTCGTGTGCGAAACTCACACCATCGTGTGAGTTTGTGTTCATAATTGTAGAAATATTGGTTATTTTCTAGTTTAGGAGTTGATTTTCTTGATTTTGTTTTGGGGCTTTGTAATTTGATCTTGTTCGCTTGTTGCTAATAGAGGAGAACAAAGGATAGAGGACAGATTATCCAAAAATAAAACAGAATAGAGGAGAGAGATTGAGAGAAGGGAAGAAAGAAAAGAGGAGAGATTGATAACTGTGCTTTTTTTGCTCAAAATCTGATGAAATTAGTGTTAAAAATGATGTAGGCGAAATTTATTTTGACCCAATTGATGAGAATGAACCTCAAATTCCAAAGTTAGAGAATGAGGTGAGAAATGTTTGCAATCGGCAACTCCTAACCCAGAAACGAAGTCTCCTTCTTTCCTCCTTCCTCAATTCGCACCCAGCGAGGTCCACAAAGCTTTGGTACTGTTTGAATTAAAATAAACAACCGCAATGAGGAAGAAAAAGAACAGAGGAGAGAGAAGGGAAGAAAGAGAAGGAATTTGAGTTGAGTAGAAAACAAAGGAGAGAGAAGGGAGGTAAGAGAACGAAAGAAACTGGTGAAGCAAGAAGAGCTGGTGAGGAAATCAGAAGGAAAAAGAAAGAAAAAGAAAGGCAAAAAAATTATTATTAAAAAGAGTAAAGTGGGGGGTATTTTAGTCATTTCATTGATTACGGGGAAGGGGTTGCCTGAAAACTGGAAGCTGTGGGGCCCACGAGTGAGTAAAATGTTTTTGTTCACCAAAAATCCACCATGGGTAGTGGTTCACAAAGTTTTTAAAAAAAACTGGGTAGTTGTTTTCAAAGTTGGCAAAAAAGTAGGTAGTTGTTGACAATTTTTCCTTGTTTTAAAGGTAAAAAAATCAACTTTCATATTACATGAATCAATATTGTATCTTCCAATTTTCAACGTCTCTTCCCCATTTTACTCATCACAAGTCACAAACTCGCAATTAATTTCACTACCTTAATTTCTCATGAGTGGCCTATTTAATGATACTTAATTTCAAGACCTTAATTGCTCATGAATGACGTTCATCTCTTTACTCCTTCAATTCTGAATCAAACATCTCTCTCATTTTCATTCACAAATTCGCAATTACGTATGTTACAATTACATCAGATCATATTTTAAAGAATGATTTTCCATGAATTATTATTGATAATTAACACAATATATATACAAGAAAAACCTAGGTTAAACTATTCAAAGATATGAGAATTATACAAAGATATCCAAGATAATTAATTAATTAATTTACATATTAATTAATTTATTCACATAATTATTTACATAATGTATCACACTCCCGTAGTCGAAACAGGAGGCTCGCGGATGTTGAGACTATCCCGAAAATCATTAAATAACACCTTAGGCAGACTCTTTGTGAAAATGTCTGCAATCTGATAACGAGATGCACTACTACATTTTTAACCTATGGCAACGGTCAAAAATCGTTGCAATATATACCTCTAAACGTTGCAATATACCTAAGGCTACGGTTCATAATGGTTGCGTTTGATGCTGTTGCTATAGACCTATTGCAATGGTTATCAAAGCTATTGCAACGGTAAAAAATAACCGTGGCCATAGTTCTATTGCAACGGGCTTTTTGAGCTATTGCAACGTTCATATCCTAAAGCAACCGTTGCTATAGCTTATCTATGGCACCAGTTCTCATAGCTATAGCAATGCCTTAAACCAGTACTAACCATTGCCATAGATCTATGGCAACGGTTTCCATACTCTATAGCAACGGTTGTAGATAATAGTAACCATTGCCATAGCTCTCTAAGGCAACACTTTAGGAATTTTAACCGTTGCAATAGGTGGTTATTATTGCAACGATTCACATTTAATAATCCTATATATATTACATTAGTTTAATGTAACGTTTTTTTTTCTAATTTAGACCTGTGATAATTAATTAATAGAGATATATATATATATAATAAGCGTATAAAAATCAAAATACTAACAAGATCGTATAAAACACAAAAAACATCTAATTTCTATATATAGATAGGTGAATATATACATACATATTAGCGTATTGTAGCTAGGATGATTTCAAATGAACAAAGCTAATAATAGGTAGCGTTAATAATAAAAGGCCCAAAATAAAAAGTGTATTAGATCACCAAAAAAGCTTTCGTTCATAGTTAATAAAAGTCACACGCTAATCATTTAAACCCCGCCTCCCACTAAGCCATTTGATTCAACTTGTACCTACAAAGTGAAACATCGAAGCACATTATTAGTAAATCAATTAACAAAGCAAGGAGAACACTCTAATAGCAATTTTGTTTGGCAAGATGAATATGTTTGAGCAGATTACTTTCCAATGAAATGAGAATTATGCAACAACTGAAGTATAGAACATTGTGAGCATATTTGAGAATTATGCAGCAAAGTACCTCTTGTGCTATGCTTGTGCTACTCTACTTATGCAGCAAAGTTTCTGTTTACATTTTTTAAGGCTTTACCATCTAGGCTTCTGCTGGAGAAAATTAAATGACTGAAAGCTGAGAATACAGACACTCAGTTATTACTTATTCAGGTTAGAAACACATCAGTGACACACAACTACACAGTGAAATAGGAGGAAGTGCCAAATTTCGTAAGTTAACTGCAAAATGAAATTAGGTGGATAACTCTTTAAAATTTAATCCACAACTCAACTGATTAACATACGCTGATATTTATACATTCCTGTATTATTTCAACCCATCCAAACATATATATTAAAGCCTTATTGCTGGGATGGCTTAGAATCTATGTCATACATTGTCAAATAAAAGAAAAACAACATGTATAAATAAGAAAACATATGAAAAAGGACCAAAATCTGCAGAAAGTGGTAATCACCAGCCTATTATTTATTCCACGACAAATCATGTTTAATGGGTGTTTTAGAACTTCTTGATGCAGCATATATTTTATAAGATTCACCAATATAGATGTGGTTGTCCATCAGTCAAGGTCTGTGTGTACGGCTTGAGTGGTGATAGACATCCTAAATTAAATTAAAAATCAATAAACAAGTTCCAATGCAGGATCATAATGCTACTTGACACTGCAATTCTGAGTATATCTTGTAACAAGGAAGATCCTTGCACATGGATATTGCCTGATTTAAATTTAATATTATCATCAGTTAATCAACCAATAGTAATGTACATATTCAGCTTAACCACGAGGCTTTACCACCAGGTTATCTGCAGTCAATTGCTATATATATTGTCTTCTATGTCAACTCTGGTTTGTTTTGAAGTGGGTCATAAAAATCTCTGCATTTTTCAACTCTTAAAGACCCTATTAGTTGGTCTATTTCTTGAAAAACAGCGAAGGAATACTCATTCATTCTTCCTTATCAAACCCTATTAGTTGGTCTAGTTTAATTATTCTTCAACCTATTTTATTACAAATAATTCATATTTTTGTCCTAATGAAGGTATGTGCATGTGTTAATTAATTCAACAAATATTTATTTGATCTTGTTATATATAAGAATATGCATTTAGTAATATTTGGGGTATGTGTAGTATTTGTATTTGTTTTACTAATAAAGAATTCAAAGAGTTTGTAATTAAATGACAAAATGCAAAGAGTTTMAGTACAGCAGCAACCAACAACACAGAGAGAGAACATCAGTAGACTTAATGGCCAAGTCGAAGAATCACACGGCTTACAACCAAGTCGACAAAATGACAAAATGCAAAGAAAGAAACTCACCACGGGATTATGGTTTTGTTGAACAATCAATTGATCCTTCGGATTAGTGTCTACCTCACTAGATAGGTTAGCCTGAAATGTGATAGAAAATCATATCAAATTGGAAAATAAGACTATTAAACGGGACAAAGGGTTATAAGAAAACCGTAGAAAAATAGCCGAATAATGTTAAATTCTCCTCACGATCATTTGATGACGGCCCCTCCACTATATGTTGTGCACCATTGGACTCTTAACCTTGAGACGAAGGTCCATTAGGCATCACGATATGCAGCCCGGGATTAGCTTCTCGAATGTCTTCCACAACTTGCATTTGGATGCTTTGCAAGAATTCTTGTGGAATTATGTACTTATTTGTTGTAGAACCCGTTTCCTTCAAAGTTGATTTTGTTACCCCTTTCCCAAAAAGACGTACTATGCTCAGGCTTTTGTATCACTTCATAGTAGGGATCCTTGATGTTGACTTTTCCTTGACTTTGTTGAGTCTCCAATGCGTCCATTTTTTCCTAGCAATTTTTTAAAAAAGTTACACATSACTACTAAAGAAAAATATTTTAAGGGTCAAATGCAACTTAATTACAACATGCATCGCTTAATTACCATATTCGCTTCAGTGATGGAAGAACTTGTTTTATAAGCTGTTTTCGGATTTCTCTTCCTCGATTCTTTCTAGATTTTGGATCTCAGGCCTCTACGCTTCTTCATCTTTGGGGCTACATCAGAAACAAAATCAGCATGTTAAAGCATTTAACGTAGTTTAATGCTTTACACATTATGTTCGTACTATGTGACTATGTTACTTGGACTTCTGTACCTATTTCTGAAATGGGTGCATCAGCGCATGTCTTAGTATCCCACTTTCTTTTCTTATGGCGAGATATTGAATACTTGTGCTCACTGTAAGTATAGATTACTTTAGTAACACGATCTACAAAATATTAATTAAAAATAAATAAAATACCCTTAAATAGTAAATGTAGTTATGTTACCTAATATATCTTTCAACTTCATCGCAATCGCAATTGAAGAGTACATATTGATGTGCTTGTGCCCATGTGGTTTGATCAATCATAAACAAAGAATCTTTTTTCCTTTTTCATTTTCCTTTGATAGGGCGACCAATATTTGGTAAAAATGATTCCGAAACACAAGACTTCTTGGGAACACAATGTTTGGAACTCTTGGGTCTATTTAGATATCTTGCACATAYTCTAGCACATTCTTTTGCTAAATACCCTTCTGCCATTGAGCCTTCAGGTCGACTTTTATTTCGATTATCAAGCTTTAACTCTCGAAGATACCTTTCAATTGTATACATGCATCTACCTGAAACAGGTCCACCGAGTTTGATCTCTTCTACGAGATGAATGGGTAAATGAACCATTATGTCGAAAAAATGCCGGTGGAAAAATCCCCTAAAACTGACATAGCGCTTCAACTTTTTCCTTTTGCAAATTGTCCAAATCTTTGGGATCAATTCTTTTTTTCCATATGCCTCTAAAAACGTTTCACAACCTTTGCACCGGGATTGCAACATCATCACTTAATGTCGTCTTCACAGCAATTGGATGCAAGTAATGCATCATGAAATGAGCATCATGGCTCTTATACCCGGTAATTTTGCCTTCTTCAGCTTGCACACAATTAGCAATGTTAGAGGCAGATCCTTTTGGGAGTTTCGCATTATTTATTGTCCTACAAAACAAGCGCTTATCTTCTAATGTCATCCAAAAGCGTGCTGGTGGGATTTGTTCACTACCGTCTTCCATTTCTTGAATTTGAAGTTCAGGCATTATCCCAAGGACTTTCAGATCTCTACGAGCACTAACATGATCCTTCGTCTTTCCTGGAATGTCCAACAACGTTGCAATCACATTGTCAAACACCTTTCTTTCTATGTGCATTGGGTCAAGATTATGACGATGAGTAATATGCTTTCAATACGGCAACTTGAAGAATATGGAAAACTTTCTCCATGGATTTGGATCATTTGGATCCTTAGCTTCCTTGTTCTCTTGTTCTCCTTTCCAAAATCATTTGGATAATCTGAAATCAACTCTTCAATCTCCACTCCACTCAAACGAGTAGGTGCAAGTCTTTCCTCAATTTCTCCATTGAAACTCTTTCTATTGCTACGCCAAGGGTGAGACGGATCCAAGAATATACGGTTATCCATGTAGCACTCTTTGTGACTATGAACTAACCACATAGAATTCGTCTCRTAATGACAACAAGGGCATGCCAATTTTCCTRAAAYGCGCCATCCCGATAGCATTCCATAAGCCGGAAAGTCACTTATGGTAGATATCAAAGCTAMATGCATRTCAAACCTTTGGTTCGATGAAGMATCATATGTCTYAAGCCCAAACTCCCACAAATCATTAAGATCCTTAATTAACGGTTGCAAATAGACGTCAATATTTTTTCCGGGAGATGACGGACCTAGTATAAGCAATGACAACATCAAATACTCGGACTTGATAAACATCCATGGAGGCAAGCTGTAGTTTATCAAAATAACTGGCCAAGTACTATGTACAATGATCAAGGTGTTAAAGGGATTAAATCCATCAGTTGCTAACCCTAACCTCACATTACGAGGTTCTTTAGCGAACTTTGGATAGAACTTGTCAAAGTCCTCCCAAGCTTGGCCATCTACTGGTTTGGGTTAGAAGACCGTCCTTTTCTCGTCCGGTCGCATGCCATGTCATTWTCTGCGCAGTATCACCACACATATATAATCTTTGCAACCTTTTTTTGAGAGKAAAGTACCTTAGCACTTTTCGTGGAATTCTATGTGTCTTTCCACTTGGCTCACCCTGGTCTTCATCATTTGATTTCCACCTTAGAGTACCACAAACATGGCAACTTGTTGCATTTACGTACTCCTCCCAATACAACATGCAATCATTGGGGCAAGCATCAATTTTTAAATAATCCAAACCCAACAATTTCAACACTTTATTTGCTTCATGAAAGGATGAGGGTAATTTTGCATCGGGTAGAAGTTCTTTAAGAAGGTCTAATAGAGCACTAAATGCAACATTGCTCAATTTGTGGTCACACTTGTAGATAAAGAGCCGAATAATGAAAGATAGTCTGGAAAATGTTTTGCACCCTGGATACAATTCTTCTTTACCTTCTTCTATTAGATCTCAGAAACTTCTTTGCCTCTTTTCATTTGGCCTTCCATAAAAGTGTCCTAAAGTCAGCTCTTCCATCCTATCATTCACGTTGATTTGTTCATCATTTTCATACACCTGACTTCCACTCGGAGGTTCTTTCCTCAAATCTCATAAGTCATTTGTTAATGGAACAAACCCATTGCAAATTATATGATCTCTCACAACATTTCTATAATGCCAATAACGATAACCGCATACATGACAAGGGCAATGAATTTGATCTCCTTGAGACTTGGTAGCTAGTACATTCTCAATGTATCGATCAGTTCCTAGTTCAATTTCATCGCTCCATCTAGGAAATTCCCACCACCCCTTAATTCCGTCATCCATTCCAAAAATTGGTCACACATCTTATTATATAGTAAAGCTCATTAAAAACTTAGTATATGAAGATGATTAAAAAAGAAAAAAAATAAACTAGTCAAATACAACAAATTTCACGCATCATGAGGGAGAATTCAAAATTTCATGCACCGCCAAAGTCTAACTGACAGGAAAAATCTTGCATCAAGGGATCTGAATATCTGATGATTACAAAGGAAATCCCTTGCCATTGCCAGTAGGTTTATGAATTGTCTAAGAGAATATTTTCACTTTCTTCTTCTTTACTTTTCTTTCCCACTACAACTTCTAAATCTAAGATTTAAAAATACAAAGGAGTCATCCTTTTCACAATTCAAAAGACTTGAATGAAAAGTAGAACACACTGGAACAAAAGGAGATACATAAATTAAATCCAAAGAGATGCCCATTTCTGCATCTTTTCTTCTAAATAGTATTCTCACTTTATGAACACACAAAAAAAGATTATTGTTCCAATGTGATTCAAAAAAAATGAATAAAAAAATGTAGTAACTACAAAGCTACAGTACACTTGCTTCATAAGCTGCTATCAAGCTACTTGATCATCAAATAGGATTACCATCAATACACGATAATCTTAAATGTTTAAATGAGAAGGAATACATGAGCTATTTCACAAGTAATAGGATCCCTGTCTTCTTCACCACCATCACTTCCAATTGCAGGCTTGAGTATTTTAGACAGAACCCAATTCAGTGCATAACTACTCCCTTTTTTTTTAATCTAATGCTATCATTACCTTCATTATTTTTGCTTCTTTCTTTCTTGTTTTTTTAATTGTTTTATGTGTTTGTGGTTTTTATTTAGTAGAGAGTAACCAGTTATATATATATATATATATATATATATATATATATATAAGTATTATATATATATATATATATATAATATTATTAAATTAAATAGCTGAAAAGCAAAACGGGAGCATATTATTCTGAGAAAAATGGGCAGAATTTAAAATCAAAGCAGTACATTGAACTGGAACAAAACGTGTCAGGTGGCCATCTGGTTTATGCCGCTCCATCAAACTCATCAACATCCACGCCACGGTGTCCGTCACTTACTTTTGTATTAATTTTTCTATCATGCGTGGTCTCTTATAGTTGTTAATTCTATGTTTTATTGGAAACAAATTACTTTCACAATTACTTCTCACCTAGTAGGTTCGAATTGACAAATTAAAAAGGGGAACGAAAATTTAACAGTGAAAATGAAACAGAGAATGGAAGATTGAGATACAAAATTATACAAGGGCCATACAAACGAATAAAATATCACAGTTTATGACTCAACAAATAATTCATCACAACACTCACTCAAAATTAAACAAATGAAACAAACTTATAAATCCTACAAATTCATACACGCGCAATCAGCGATTTATTTTTTTTTTTTTTTTTATTTAAGAAAAAAAAAGAAATTCAAATGTTAGCGAATTGTCTAAATTATGAAGCAAAATCAGAATTCGCCTAACAATGAATGGGAAGGGTAGGTTACGATCTAAAAAGAGAAAATTAAAGAGCCACAAGCTAAGCTGTAGAGTCGAAGTGCAATAGTTCAGAACCCAGATAGAACTATAAGAGAGTGTGAATCACAAAGGTTTGTCACTCTAGAGCTGTTCAAACCTTAATGAATACCCGAACATAGGGAGATGCTCGAGTTGCTAGACAGACACACTAGTAATAGTGCAGTAATCAGGCTTTCAAATCCCTCAAAAACGAACCACAATTTCGCCCAAAATTCGTCCCCAAATCTGCTTCAAACCCTAATAAACCCTAACAATGAAATTTCGAGCAATAACAACGCAACAACAGCAGCAGTGCAACAGCTTTCAAATCCCTCAAATACGAACCACAATTTCGCCCAAAATTCGTCCCCAAATCTGCTTCAAACCCTAACAATGAAAAATCTTGAAAACGACTATGAAAGAGAATGAAATAATGACGGAAAGACAAGAGTGAAAGTGCGACAATGGCAGATTGAAGTGAGAGCTTAGGAACGATCTGAGAGTGCGAGCAAGAGAGTTTTTTTTTTTATTTTGACGAGTAGGAAGAGAGTTTGAAAACGAGGGTTTCAAAATGAAAATGAATTGAAAAGGCCAAAGTAATTTTGTCGCACCGCCAAAATAATTAAAGAATTTTTACTTCGCAGTTTTAAGTAACATCTATGGCAACGGTTAACAGGTGACCGTTGCAATAGACCTATTAACCGTAGCTATAGAGCACATAAGGCAATGGTTAGCCTAAACCGTTGCCATAGACTGCCAAAATAATTAAAGAATTAAACTTGCGCAGTCTTTAGTAACATCTATGGCAACGATTAAAAGGTAACTGTTACAATAGACCTAAAAAACCGTTGCTATAGAATACATAAGGCAACGGTTGGCCTAAACCGTTGCCATAAACCGTTGCTATAAATGTAATCGTTGCCAAAAGGTACAACAAATCGTTGCCATAGATAGAGCCGTTGCAATAGACCGTTGCAATACACTACTACAAAAATGGGCAAAAGTATCAGTTTTAAGAAATCGGTTAAGTCAAGCCACCGGTCTCTTAAGATAAGAAACCGATTATTTTCATTAACCAGTTTCCTAAATCTATGTAAGAGACCGTATATTTAAAACCGGTCTCTTACATCGATGTAAGAGACCGTATATTTAAAAACCGATCTCTTAGGTTATATTATAATGTTTTAATATTATTTACCCCAAGGGTCCCTAACTCATTTTATACGTTATCATATATACAACACATCACTCCTTCTCCCTTCTCTCTCCTCAGTTTTTACGCCTCTCTCCTTTCTCCTCTCTATTATCTCCTTTCTCATCCAACTAACATGCAAATCAAACCACTATATTTGACTCGATTTTAACTTGTTTGATGTTCGTTCTTCAAGTTCTACTCGTTTTTCAGAGGAATTTTGACTGGTAAATTTCTAATTTTTGCATATTTTCTTTTCGTTTTTGTTTTTTTTATTTTTTCGGATTTCATATTTGGGTTTTCGAATTTGTATTTTATAGATCTGTTTCATTATTATTTTTTTTCATTTTCGTTTGTTTATTTTCATTTTTGACTGTTTTTCGTTTTTTTTTGGTGTTTTTTGCTTTTCAATTTCACATACACATTCAATTTGAAAAACTTAAACCTCTGTTTTTTCATTTCTATTTTATTTCTATTATTCGTTTTTTTTTATTTTCTAATCGTTTTGAGGGGTTTTTGTTTTCGTTTGTATAGATCTGGGGTTGTTAACACTTTCTTGCATTTTATGAATTTCGAGTTTTCTTTTTTGAGTTTTTTCTATTTTGTGTTTTTTAAAGGGTTTCAAATTTTTGATTGTTTTTCGTTTTTTAATTTATTTATTTATTATTTTAGTTTTTTCAGATTTGGGTTTTGGAATTGTATATTCTTCTGGATTTATAGTTTTTTCAAATCTGGGTTTTGGAATTGGGTATTACAATTTTTCTTGATTTATATTCGTCAATTTTATCTTATAAAAATATTTAAATTTTCTTTCTGTTTTTTTTTAATTTGTGCGCTTGTGAGGCGCGATTATAGGTGGCGGCGAGGAGTTGCGGTTGCGGCGCGACAGAGTAGTATGGTGGTAGTGCTGCAGAGCGGTGGTGGGGTAGACGAGTGATGGATCAAATTTGAGCAGTCGAGGATGCTGCAGTTAATACAAAAGTATGAAGATTTGAAAATAGATGAGGTATAATATGAAACTGATTCATAGTGAAATTATGTTTGTCACTAATTGTAAATCTTATATTTCATTTCTATATTTTATATTTCAAGTCTCCTGTATTCTTCTCTATATTTATGTGTAATGAGCGGAATTTATGTGTAAATTTTAATATATTTTGTTCCTTGATTTTTCACTTTAGGAATGAAAACATAGAGTCAGGAAGTTGCGTGCTGCTGAAAGAATCAGGCTATTCGTCGAAAAGAAAGGAAACAAGAATTACAAGACTAACTTCAAATATTATAGAGTTCAAAGCYGATGCAATTTRCTTTGTAAWTACTTTTCAAATTACTCTGTATTAAAATTTGTTAAAATGTTTCTTTTACAAGTGTTAAAGTTATATATTTAGATTTTTAAATGACTAATGGAGTATGAATTATTATTATTAGAACTTGTATGCATTCAATTTAAACAAAAGGCTTTTAGTATTTGAAATTTGAATTTTTGTTATGACAACTAACAAAAATTCGTAGTACATTTTAATTGGGAACATGAAATATCCATATTCCCAATTAATTGTTTTTTTTAAAAAAAAAATTACATCAAAGAGACCGATTATTGTGAATAACCGGTTTCTTACAAGCATCAAAGAGACCGATTATACAGTCAAAACCGGTCTCTTTGGTATTGATCAAAGAGACCGATTTTACTTAACACCGGTCTCTTTGATTGAATTTAGAGACCACAATAAATATCCGGTCTCTTTACCTAAGAGCCCTCTCACCTAAAGACCGGTTATATTGCGGTCTCTTTGGCCTTTTTTAACTGGTCTCTTAGCCTTTTTTTTTTTATAGTAGTGATAGTTTGAACCGTAGCAATAGACCGTTGCATTAGCTATTTTATGTAGTAGTGATGTAACAAGTAAAACGCGAACTTTGCCTTTTTGCACTTTCTCACGAGCAAAATGAATATCCATCTCAATATGTTTAGTGCGTTGATGTTGACCGGTATACCAGAAAGATAAATGGCACTTACATTGTCGCAATAAACTAGTGTGGCCTTCGAAATGGGACACCGTAACTCTAGCAGGAGGTTTCAAACCTGACAAGATTCTGAAACAACATTCGCAACCCCTCGCTACTCAACTTTAGCATTGGACATGGACAAAGTCGGCTGACTTTTAGAGGACCACAAAATCAAGTTATCGCCAAGAAAAAAATAATAGCCTAAAGTAGAGCGGCGAGTATCAGGACAACCATCCAAATCGGCATTTGTGTAAGAACATAATATTTCTATTGCGACAAAAACAAACTAGTACCATGTCGGGACACAGCAATTCCAAAAAAATAACTGAGTTCTCCCAAACCTTTCATAGCAAATTCAGAACTGAGACATGAAATAATATGCTAACACATAGACTCGGAAGAAGTAGTTAGAATAATATCCTCAACATACAACAGAATATATGCAATAGCCTGACCATGGTGATAAATGAATAACGAAGTATCGGACTTATTATGAACAAAACCAATAGTGGCCATAAAATCAGCGAAACGTTGATACCAAGAGCGAGGTACATGTACACAGTTTCATTCAAGTGACCATGATCCGAGAGAGTAGCATCCTTGAACCCTAAAGGTTGGTACATGTACACAGTTTCATTCAAGTGACCATGAAGAAAAGCATTCTTGACGTCTAACTGATGAATAGACCAAGACCTTAATAAAGCAATGCTCAGAAAGTGCGAATCATAGCTGGCTTGACAACTAGACTAAAAGTCTCATCACAGTCAACTCCCTCCCGTTATGTTTTACCATCACCAACCAATAGAGCCTTATACCTCTGAAAAGAGTCATCCGACATTGTCTTATGTCGAAAAATCCACAAGGAACAAATAACATTAGCATAATTAGGACATTGGACTAACTCACAAGTACCATTTTCAATAAGAGCATCATATTCCTCCTCCATAGCAACTTTCCAATTAGGATCATGGAGAGCATGAAGTGGATTTTTAGGAATAGGAGACAAAGGAGAAGTGGTATGGAGTGATAGATATTTGGGATTCGGCTATGAAATCCCATGTTTGCTACGTGTAGCCATGGGAATTGAATTGGCACGAGAGTGGAGCTGATGGGAAACAGGCGGCCCATCAGAAGAGATAGGCTGATTCGGCCTAGCTGAAGAGGAAGGTGGATTCGACCCAATTAGAGAGGAAAGCATATTCGGCCCAGATGGAGAGGAAACGTGATTTGGCCCAGCTGGAGGGAAAGGCTGATTTGGCCCAACTGGAGAGGAAAGCTTATTTAGCCCAACAGGAGATGAAACAGGCCCAACAAAGGAGGGATTATGCGGTTGGGAGTGTAGTGGCCTGGTGAGCCCAGCTAGAGAGGAAGGCCAATTGGGCGAGCAATTTCTAGCGATTGAAACAGAATGTGTAAGAAGAGGTGTAATTAGTTCATGAAAAGTTGGATTTTCAAGAATAGAATCAAAATTACCTAGAAAATCATAGGAAGTGGACGGAGTATAAAGTTTAGAGAAAGGAAAAACCGACTCATCAAACCAAACATGTCTAGCAATGATAATCTTATTACTAGACAAATCATAACACTTAGTTCCCCTATGATTAGAAGGATACCCTAGAAAAACGTATGGAGTAAAATAAGGTTGAAGTTTGTGAATATTGGTCAAAGGAAATAAGGGGAAACACAAACATCCAAAGACATGAAGATGTTTATAGTCAAGAGTTCTTTGGTACAATATTTGCGTTGGAGAGGTTTAGCATAGCAATTTTGTGGGCAAGAGATTGTGGAGATAAGTAGAAATAGCCAAAGCATGAAGCCAAAAAGATGGAAGTAAGGAGGCAGGACAAAGTAAAGTCCGAACAATATTATTAATCATTTTAATTTTACGTTCCGGCTTACCATTTTGTTGAGATGTGTGAGGACAAGAAAAATGAAAGACCATGCCATTTTTGTGACAAAAATTAGTTAAGGGTTTATTCTCAAATTCACCAGCATTGTCACATTGGAAAGCCTTGACATCGCGTTAAAATTGAGTATTTATATATGTTCTAATTCGAAGAAAAAGATCAAATACTTGGGATTTGGTAGAGATAGGAAAAGTCCACAAAAAAAAATTGTATAAACATCGAGAAAAAGAACATAATATTTATGACACTCAGAGCTCAAAATAGGAGATGTCCATAAATCACTGTGAATGACATCAAAAGCCATAGTAGTATGAGATATTGAATGATAAAAAGGTGTTTTTAATAATTTACCCAATGGTTAAGTGTAACAAATACTAGGAGAAGCCTTATTACATTCAATTAAAGCATTACTACACAAAGAATGCAAAATATTATTTCCTCGATGACCTAATCGCGAATGCCACAGACAAGAAGAGACAGCCACAAAAGCAGATGGAGAAGAGGACTAAAAACCTGGAGAGTTGTTGAGAAAAGGATAGAGATCACCACCACTATTACACCTCACTGGATGGATCCCCGTCCGCAAATCCTTCACAGAAAATCCAAACGGATCAAACTCAATGGAAACATTATTATCAGTGGTGAATTTGAGAACAGAAATAAGATTTTTGACTAATTTGGGAACATGAAGAACATTATTAAGTTAAAGAGCAGGTTTCTGAATAGAAGAATGACCATAACCCTTAATTGGAACATTACTACCATTGCCAATAATTACAGAATTTTTAATATGATTGCTCAAACAAAAATAGGGAGATAAAGTACCTTTAGAATTAGTCATATGAGATGTTGCCCCCGTGTCCATATAATAAGTCAGATCATTTTGAGACATGGTATACGTGGCTTGGTCAATATTTGTTGGCATGGAACCGTCAGCAGGTGAATTAGAAAGAAAATAGGCCTACGGGGGTAGTGGCCCAAGAATACCAAGTTGTGAAGATGGAGGCCCAGGTCTTGCAATAGGTATTGCTTGGACCCTAGGACCACCTAAAATTACATGAAACCCCCCTTCATAAACAACCACGTAATTTATACAGAGTAAAAAATAAAACCCAGCTTTATGCTTCTCATTTTCCACTCTTCAAATAAATCCTCAAACTTATATTCTCTCTCCTAAGATTCATTTTTTCCCAAAAATTTCAGAAAGAATTTTCTCTCTCCTAATTCCTAGCGTTTTAATATATTGAACTCATACTTCAAATTTCTTGAAATTTAGGTTAAAGATGAATCAACTAGAGATGAATGATGAACATAATCCAGCAATAAGTGAAGATCATGCAAGGAATGAAGATCATGATGTTGAAGATCATGCAAGGAATGAAGATCGTGATGTTGAAGATCATGCAATAGAGATGAATAATGCTGAAAAACAGAGTGAGTTTCAATGTTCAACTTATGTATTATGTTTTTGAATATTTGTTGTTGCACATTTGTTATTTAATTTGATA
>SNQN01011014.1:0-19071 GCA_008642245.1 Bassia scoparia | reverse complement strand
TGAAAGGCGCCACCAGCGTACGAGGCATTAGACTTATGTTCTTTCTTTGGTAAGGGAAAACGATCCTTACGAAATGAAGCCATACAAAGTTCTTTCTCCACCTCTATATATGTTTTGCTTGTCTGTTGCGAGAAGGTCGATTGGTGACTATCGGTTCTCTTTGCCCAATAACATTAAAGAATGAGATTCCACTCAATGTGTCACGAAACGTTGTGAATATAGTTTCTGCTATTTTGGACTTGAGTTCTTAGAATCGTATTTGATACTTTACCTATGGGTTAGCATAGTGGTATATATGGTCAACAAAGTGTTGTAGTGCCTAATCTTTGGATTTATCATATCTCATAAACCGACGTATAATGAGGCTGATGTGGAGTGCCCTCGAATAGAGGCTTCGGTATTCGTATTAGAAGAAAAATGAGTAAGCATAAAAGTAGCCAATTTTGACTACCACCAGTCCCTTTCTGTGTTCTACTCACGACAAGCCTCTTAGTAAAGCCTCCTCGCTAGTAATGCACTTGTGTCCAACCCGTCCTGGATTAATATGACCTGTTTGTGTGTGGTGATTGAACATAAACCGATGGCTAACTAGATAACTAGCCTTTGTGCCAATTAGTTCCATAAGGTAGTTCCAGAAAATATGCTCGGAATCTGGTGTCTCACGATCGACTATACTATATTTATCTTTTCTCTTGCAGTATCCCCTACTATGTAAACGATAATCTCACCAAATAAATATATAGTCTAGCTAAATGCAATGCGACATTCAACAATGTAAAATGTACATAGCATCCAAAATGTACATTATACAGAAACTATCTACTAAACAACCATTTAATTAGAAAATTATCTAATCTTACGAGTATATATAGGTGATAAATATTAACAAATATTCTAAAGAATTTCGTAATGACTTATAATGAAGTAAATAATAACAATAGCCATAGCAAATTATCATGTTGCACGGCCAGAAGAGCTATATATATGTTGTTAAAAACAATAAATTATACAATCATCATTCCTTTTCCTATTTATTATATATTTACGCCTAATAAACAAAACTTCGTGTTTGTTTATTTTACGAGACACTCTAAGTTATAGATGGTAGCATGACCTCAGCTGAGTGCATAAAGACTTAATTGATTGATTTATAATGAATAACCACGACATTTGTTAGAAGTTTCGTAAAATTAAAAGAGTTTTCATGAAAATCAAATTGAGAGGACACAGAACCAAATTTGAATATGCCTTTTCACGATCCATAAATACAGGAATATCCTGAATTATTCAAATAAATAATGTCAAATGATAAACAAAAATGTAAGTACATGAGAAAAAAACAAACTTCAACATAATTTTTACGACTCATTATTTATATGACAATTACTAGAGCGAATGAAAAATGAAGTCAAATTCAATCTAGTAGTTGGAATGATTCACGAATGATCTTGGGAGATGATTCGAATATGGAATTGTGCCACAGGATCCCAAATGATCTCTAACCTTGGATTGAACTGTTTTGACATTGGATTGTTATGGTTGAAAAGTTAGGGTGGAGCTAGTACTTCCTAGACATTTGCATTTGAATTGATAACAAAAGTTTTAAATTCAAGTTTGTTCCACTTGCTAGTTTTAACACAAACTATCTTTCAATTTGATTCTTCACCAATTAATAGGCTTGGTTTCATTTGTTTTATCGATCAACCCCTCATTGAGATTCCGACTCCGTACTTGCCAACTATAGTAGTAGTATTAATAATTAGGAGTTAAATAAAATAGTATTGGCTTGGATGTTCTAGCTTGGGGTTTCCGGCATCGAGCTCGTTTCAAAGGCCAACGGCCCCACATCACCCCGTTATCCTTTACAGTGGCACTAAACACATACTATCTCAATTATTATTACATAGAACACAGCTCTTTAACATATATAAAATAAAATGTTTAAAATTATTATAAACAAAAAAAAAAATATCATATTATACTTTTTGGCTCGTCAATTACTAATATGGAGAGAAAAAAAATAAGAAGAAAATCATAAATAATAACAAAAATAATTAATATTCTGAAAACTAACTATTCTAAAAACACCCTCACGTATAAAAATCATCCATCTAATTTAGTTGACTACAAAACATTTAATTTATCTATACGGAATTAATGCAAAATTGTCTATAAAATTATGAAAAACACAAACATTTCGACAATACTATCGAATTTATTTCAAACCACTGTTAAAAATTATTAAAATTTAAAACTTTTGCAATTTCGATAATATCCTTTTTTTTCATCTCTCGTTTTTCCTTTTTCAACTTCCTCACCTATACCTATTATTTTATAAAATTATAAAAATATCTGGATAAACCTTTTATGTATATAAATATTCACCTGATATGTTACTTAACTCTTAATCTAATTAACCAATTTTCCTACCTCTATTATCATTAAAATTTAAATTAATTCTGCATTTCAAGCTACCACACACTTTTCTTCTAAGTTGGAGCAATGTATATTTTTTCGGAATTTGATGATTCAATCCTATATTCTAATTACGTACGTGACAAATCTTATAGAAAATCCTCACCTATCTAGATCTTTATTATAAGTAAATAGTAAAATGACAATATATTGTTTACTTTTGAAAATAAATAATATTATTATAAATGAATACCACCATTATTTTGATCTCAATCATTAACTCCCTTCAAAAAATCATTATACAAAATAACTTAATTTCTATACTCCCTCCATCTAACAACGTCTCTATAACCAATTAACATTTCAAGTTTAAATTTAAAGTAGGAATGCCCATTTGTGTTTTTATATATATCACTATATATATATAATATTACTAAAATATTATATAAATTACCACAATAATTTATAATTAGATAATTTATAATTATATTAAAACATAATTATGATTGTAAATAATTATATATATATTAATAAATAATATAATATTGAGTAAAAAAATTTATTATTGATTGAATTATTATATTTAATATGTTCAATAAATATAGATAAAGAATCACCTCATGAAATTCACATAAACACTATCTAATCATTCATTTCTGAGATAGGATATATATATATATCAAATGTTCTAAAATTTCGTAAAAAATACTTAATGAAGGTATATAAAATCCGTATAAACATATGCCCCGCATCGAGTCTACGGCCAAATAAGTTAGCTCAAATGTTTTTTTAAAACAATAGATTATCATTCATCCTTACCATTCTATTTATTCAAAACCAAAAACTCGCGTAAGTCTCAACATGCTTTTTTTTTTACGAGACTCTAGAGGGAATGCATGTTCACGTCTGAGCCTCACAATATGTATGCTAAGAACCTAATTTGAATTGAGATAAATTGTAAAATACAAAGAATCTTTGTTAAAAGGTTAACTTAAATGAGAAGTTTATGAGAAAATAAAATATAATGCAAAAAAAAATGAAGAGATATGCCTTTGTCTCTGATTCTATATTTCGAAGTATCTGAATTTTATAAGAGAAGAGCAGAGGAGAATTATAAACAAATATAAGTAAATGAGAAGCACAGAAGGTGTGGGACATGTAATGAAAAAAAAAGTCAAATATGTTTTTACGATCACATATTATTCTTCATCCATCAATCCGATCTTATTTTAATGAAAAAAGACCCCCGATATGTAGTGACACCAACCCATTCTAAGATTAAGGGCATAGGTGCATCAAATTTTTATGCAGTGATAGATTCGTATGAGTATAAGAATATAATATTTCTTGCAAAATCCAAACAGTTCCAAAGCATGCGAGCGTGAACTAGGTTCCGATGGAATAAAATAGACAATGGAATTGTGGTATTCAGTTAAGATAACGATTTTTTTTATTCCAACTAAAATTCTCACTATGCTTGAATAGTTTTCCATGGTTGAATAATTGGAATCTAATGTATTCATTAAATGATGAAGATAACTAAGTGTAAAATAGCTAGCTAAAGGGGTTAAAATAGCAAGTCATTTTGCTTCTTGTATATGAGACTGTTATAACTCTATCTTTTGCCTGGTAAACCTAAATCTGTCTGCTTAAGTGTTAGTAGGTTAGGTATCCTTTTTTTGGGGGAGGTGATCCTTGCCCTATTTGATATAAAGGAAAAGCCACGAGTAGCCATTCTCTCTAGAACCTAAAAATAACTTTTGGCAAGCCAGCAAATCTCTCATATAACTCGTTTCTATTGCAATATCAGTCTTCTATTATATACTAGTTTCATTGAGCTGCTGTACCCCTTAAACCATACAATCACCTTAAAGTGAAATGGTGTTCTTCAAGTCATCAGAGCCAGTATGTTCTCAAAACGCAGCTTATGCGAGGCGAGATTCTTCAAAGTTCTAGCATAGTTCCATTCATCTTATCATGCATCCAAGCTTTGATGGAAAGACTTTTAATCTTTCTCGACCAAGAAAATGGCTGGAAAGATTCACCCTTTTTGCCATAAATGTAGAAGCCCTCTCTAACCTTCATCCTTCTGATACTCTAAACATTACAGGAGCATGGTCAAGTAAATCTCATTGGATGCTGCTTATATTGTTTACGAAAGAAGAGTGAGAAAGAAGAAAATGCAGAACTTGCTTATTGGCCTCTAAGAGAAAGCAAGTTTTGTGAGACAGGCTTGTGAAGAAAGACAACACAGATGAGACCAAATCAAGAGCATGGGAGACTGCAGCCACACCACACGGTCCCATATCCTCACTAGCTCAAAGTCACTGAAATCCATCAATCCACCGTTCAGTCATGTTCATTCAGAAAGGAAAGCTGCTAAGACATACGTGGAAACAAGCTCTGGTGAATTTATCGCAAACAAATGGAGTGCAGAGAAATAAATAAGGCTGAACAACAAGGTTTTATTGATTAATTAAGTTCGAATGGGGATTCGCTATATAGCAGATTATACATTACCTAAGTCCAACATCAAGGCATGTGGGAAGAAATGCAAAGGACTAGCATTCGTAATCCAGCTATAACCAGATGAACCTTGACAGTGAATGCAATTCATAGATGCAATGCACCCAATGTGAAGGAAGTGAAAGTGCATCTATTTCAGTTATCTGGCTGCCCCTGTTGATGAGTATGACTATACAACCATGAAAAAACCGCAGATGTTGAGTCTTCCAAAACTTCCAACTGGAAAAGCTGTGCTGAATATAACAACAAGAGGCCTCAAAGAAGTTTGGCAGAGAACCTCACATGATACGAGGTGTAAAGAAAGCCACTCATATCTCATGTATGGCAAATGTGCAACAAGTAACAATGCTAAAGGTTATGGAAGAGATTATGTTCCCGGGTTTGTATACTTTTGTTTGGTGGAAAGTCCCATGTGTCCGAAACAAATGCTGGACGTTATTGGTATCCTAATGGCATCCTAAGCCAAGAAGGCATGGAGAGGAACAATGGACAATAAGAAGGATCAGGGGGGTACAAACCCAAAGGGAAAATGGCTGCACACCTGTCAAACCCCAAAGATAAGGTACCATTCTGACTCCTCAGCAAATCGAAGCAATCTGTGAGCTAACCCACAGGATCAGAGGAAAGCAACAAATGACAGTGATAACTGATGATAGAACTTGAGACAAGCCTTTGCAGGTAGATTTGGCAACAAAGTCACTAGGTAAATTTGATTGGATTATTGACTCGTGCTACTGATCCACATGGTTGCTTCACCCAATGTGCGCTGAAAAAAAGTAGAAATACCTTGCAAATGATCAAGAATTAACACTCCAAATGGTAAACAAAACAAAAGACACTCACATGGGACAATACCCTTGGAAAATGGATTTGAATGAAAAATGTGTTATAATGTGCCTGAGTTAGACACAAACCTGATGTCCAGTGGAGTAAGCTTAAAATCCATGATAATGATTATTTACTCAAATTTGATAAAAGGATGTGGTATTATTCAGGACTCTGCCACACAAAGAACTGAAGTCATAGGGAAAGGCTGAAAAAATGGATTATTTCGTTGGATGATGGTAGGACATAGCAGAGATGAAGGAAACTGAAATCCAAGAGATCTGGCGATGAAAATGGCTTCAGTTGTAATAAGGATAATTAAATAATGTGCATGTGTGGCAACAATAGGCGCTAGGCCATATTCTCTGAGAAACCTCTTTTAAAACCGATCTGTGTAAAAAGCTCATGCTTGAAAATGACAATGAAATTTGCTTGACCTGTCCGAGTGTCTAAGTTACTAAAATATGCCTTACTCTCTTAAATAAATCTTTGTGCTAAAACAGCAGGTTTGAGTTGATACACATGAAATCCTGGGGGCCCTAATAAAAGTCCAATACTAAGGGAAATCACAGGTATTTCATCCCATTTGATGACTTTAAACTAGTAAAAACAACCTGGGGTACATTTTTCTCAAGGTTCAAATCATAGAAGCATTTGAAACAAATAAAAGCCTTTGTTCCAATTTTGCAAGAAATCAAAGTTTGGATGCTGCTGAAAAAATTGATCAGATCAGACAACATTTGGAAATTTGATGGATGACATGCAAGAGATTCTTGCAGACTCAGGTATCATCCATCAAAACATCCCTGTAATTGATGAGACCTCAACAATGACAGGGGTGGAGATAAGACATGAACAACCTGAGATGTCTAGGGCATTGAGAGGTTTCAAGCAGGTTTGTCCCTCCCTTTGAGATGATGGGGTATTGTGTGCCTGAACAGCACACAATATTATCAATCTAATCCCATCAAATGTGTTTAGACAATGTGTCACACTTTGAGAAATTTATTGGCACTAAGCCAGACTACTCACATCCTCAGAGTTTTGATGCTTATGCATAGCATATAATGCCGAGCAGAGTCAAAGACAAGTTTTCAAACAAAGGGGATTACCTCTATCTTCTTGGGGTACCCCAGAGGCAAAAGGGATACAGAGTTATGAGCCTGAGTGACAACAGCGGTTTTTGTGAACAAGGGATGTTAAAAATTTCCAAATGAGTGCCTATTCCTTCAATCAGTCTCACAAAGTCAAAGCCACAATTAGGTCCCCAGTGCCTATGGCTATGCCTGACCAGGAACATCACTGAATAATTGGAAGAAAGTGAAGAAGAAACTGAGCAAGCTAAATGGTGATACAGGTGATCAAATGAAACACATAAGGGACACAAAATGGGGTTGGAAACTCAAGAACCCCAGGCACCTGAGCAAACTTTCACCTGAGAATCTTGCCACTACACAACCAAACACTCATCACTCACCACTCCTACAGTGAGAAGATCAGATAATTGAGAAGCAACCTCAATGGTTGCAAGAACTTGTTCTAATACAGAAGAGAAAATCCAACCCTACGCCTATTGTGAACTATGGCAACTGTAAAATGTTGGACCCATGTTCTGTGCTTAACCATGGTTCAAGCTGAGCATAATCAAAGACCCATAGTCACTTCAGAGAAAGCTGTTAAATCTCCTCACTGATAACAGTTAGGAATGAAGAAATGAGAATCAATGCTTGGAGAGCAATGGACATGGAGCTCAACTGAGTTCCTCAGAGGAACGAAGGCAATAGATGCAGATGGTTATATAAAACCAAATGAACCCTGAATGAAACTGTGGAAGAATATATAGGCAAATTAGTGATATTGGTGCAGACAAGGTATGGCATTGACCTATAGAGAGACTTTTGCTCCAGAGCCAAAATGACCACAAGAAGATCAATAACTGCAGTTGCAGAATTTGAGAACTGGAAAGGTTTGTGCAAATGGATGTCAAGAATGTCGTTCTTGCAATGGAGATCTTGTAATGAAGATGGTCTTTATGACTCTCCACCTGGATACACAGGTTGGAACAACCAATTCACAGTTAATCAAAAGCCATTGGTAAAAAGGGTGCACTTGTATGCAAAATTAAGGAAGTCCCTATAGGTCTAAAGCAGGCTACCAAGAACAGTGGTTGCAAATTTAACATCAGCTCTCAAGAGGCCTGAGTACTCACAGTCCATGGAACTGATTATTCACTGTTTCACAATAAAAGATTCAAAGAATGGGTTCAATTGTGGTGATGTTAATTTATGTTGATGACTTATTGCTCATAGCAGGAAATAATTCAGGTTTTGACTTGAGAACAAAAAGCTTGTTTGTCATCTTCACTTTCTTATGAAGGATTTGGGTGAGATTAGATATTTTTCTTGGAATTGAGGTCAACAGAACTGGATCAACCGGGTTCTCTCTTGTCCAGAAAGAAGTTATACACAGGACATGATAAAGAGTAAGTAGCCACAAACAAAACCTGTGAGACTCCCATGTGGAAGCACAATCTCAAGCTGACTCATGATGCATGGTGATCCCATGCCTGATCCACTTCATATCAAAGAACTGGTGGAAGTTTAATCTACCTGACAATCACTAAGACTGACATAGCATACAACTGTGCACACCACTAAGTCAATTTATGCACTCTCTCCAACTACAATACACATGCAAAGCTGCCAAAAAGAGTTCAAGATTTCTAATCACTCACCCAGGGCCAGGAGTATACTTTTAGCATCAAAACTCAGACTGCCCGTGCTTACTGCCCTATTCTGATAGTGATTGGCGGATGCCTGATCACACGAAAGATCCACAACTAGGTTTTTTGCATAATGTTAGGACCATTCACCCACTCATGGAAATTCCAAGAAGCATAGCAAGTAGTGGCCAATCCTTCAGCTAAGCTAAGTAAAGAGCCTTGGCCTAACAACATGCGAAGTCACATGCTGCAGCAACTCCTTAAGGACCTTGGGCTAAAAACATGTATCCTGCAGCCCTCAAATTGTGATAACAAAACAGCCTGTCTATTACTTTAGCGAAACCCAGTTCATCATGAGAGAACCAAACATGTTGAACTGGACTGCCTATTATCCAATTCGAGAACAGGAGTGCTAGAATGGCCACATAAGCCTCCGAAATGTTCCTTCCCATAGTCAACTCGCTGACTTAAATTCACACTAAACTTGAGTTTGGCTCAGCAAGAACAACTTGAATTCCAAGCTTGGAGTCTTCCTACGCACCTGCTCACCAAGGCTTGAGGGGGAGTGATGAGATACTAAGTGTAAATAGCTAGCTTAAAGGGTTAAACAAGCAGTTTTGTTTGTATATTGAGCTGTATATTATCTTTCTGCTGGTAACACTATTATTTGTCTGCTAGTAGTTATGGAGTTAGGTATCCTTTTGGGGATGATTCCTTGTATATATATAGGGCAGTGAGCCATTCTGTAAACCTAAGGACTAATATTAATAAACTTGCAGCCGCAACTCTCTCTTCCTCTCTGCACATCTCTTATTTTAACTGTTTCTTGCTGCTTTGAACATCAAGGCACTTGTGTCTTCATTAATACATGTTTTAAGGAGTTGTAAAATTTAAGTGTAAAACATACAAATGTGTTGAATCAATAGGTGGAGATTATAATTTCATTATTTGTGCACGCAATTCGCAACAAGATTAAAAAGTTTAAAATAAAGAAGTAAAGAAGAACAGGAAAATATAACTAATGAAGCGTGGACGAAAAACACAAATAACAATTGGGGGGCTTTTGGTTGGGTTGTCCGAACAAATACTATTGGGGCAGAATTGTCTTACGCAATAGTTCACTAAAAGTAACCTATCATATTTATCCAATTTTCAAATTTTAAGAGTGAGGAATAGCTCAAGCGTTTTAAAGTTCCTTCCCCCCGATTTCAGAAATCCTGGGATCACGATACCATTCCACACCCTTACTGGCTCCCTTAACACCCAAAAAATCACCTTTCAAATGTTCAAGTCCTAGTATATGACTATTACAGTCGTGCGATCACGGATTTTACAAATGTATCGGTGAAATTTTTCTTAAAAAAATCATAATTATTATTTAATATATAATAAATACATTCATGAATAATTAAGTAAACTTATTGTTAGGTAAATATAATGAAGTACGTATTATACAGTAATATATTAAAAATTTTTTAAATGTGATAGTAAGATGGAAAAAATTGTTACTCATATTGTTGTTATTTTTTTTTTATTTTTTTTTTTTTTTTTATTTTTTTTTTTATTCTTTTATTTTTTTATTTTTTATTATTTTTTTTTTTTATTTTAATTTTATTTTATTTAATTTATTTATTATTTTTTATTTTTTATTATTTTTTTTTATTTTTATTTTTTTTTTTTTTTTTATTTTATTTTTTTTTTTGTTTTATTTATTTTTTTTTTTTTAAATTTTTTCATATTTTTTTTTTTTTTTTTTTATTTTTTTTTATTTTAATTTATTTATTTTTTTTTATTTTTTTTTTTTTAGTTTTTTTTGTTTATTTTTTTTTTGTTTTTATTTTTTTTTTTTTTTTTTTTATTTTTTTTTTTTTTTTTTTTTTTTTTTTATTTTTTTTTTTTTGTTTTTTATTCTTTATTTTTAATTTTACTTTTTTTTTATTTTTTTTTATTTTTTTTTTTTATTTTTTATTTTTATTTTTTTTATTTTTGTATTTTTTTTTTTTTTTTATTTTTTTTTATAATTTTTATTTTTTTTTTTTTTTTTTTTTATATTTTTTTTTTTTTATTTTTTTTTTATATTTTTTTTTTTTTTTATTTTTATTTTTTTTTTTTATTTTTTATTTTTTTTTTTTTTTTTTTGTTTTTTTTTATTTTCTTTTTTTATTTTATTTTTTTTTTTTTATTTTTTATTTTTTTTTTTTTTTTTTTTTTTTTTTTTTATTTTATATATTTTAAACAGTACTGAATTGTATGATCGAATAGTGTATACATTTTTATCTGTTTTAAATCAACATAGATGTTGGTTTTTAGATTTAGATTTTTTTTTCCATGGATTTAGTTTTTAATTAGGTTTTAGGATAATTTTTTTTGGTGTTAAAAAAAAGAGCCACGAGGGCAAGAAATGAGAATCAATCTCAGGTTCTCCCCTGGAATCAGAAGGTCAGCTTTAACCACTTAAGCTATCCGATCCTTTTGTTACTAAAGTTAAATAACAAATTAATTATAATACAATTAATTAAAATCAAGGAATTTTTTTATGATTTATACTATTTTAGATATATAATACTAAGTGAATCTAAATCTAAACAACGGCTCGATTTCATCAAGGTACGTGAACGACCTCTCATTAAAATTTCTCTCAAAAGCCTGATAAAATCAATAAAATAAAATTATTTTTTAAAAAATAATAAACAACAACTAAATCAAACTCACTCACAAAAAGAAAATTCGGCTCGGCCAACCGTCAAAGTAACGGTCGGTTGCAAAGGTGGTCGGGAAATTTGATTTACCGACCAATTATTCGATGTCCGAGCGGTCGTAAATGACTGACTGAGTGTATCAAGGAATTTTTGCCAATTTAATTTTCATCGGACGGTTGGTATATATATTTTTAATAAATATTACTTTTAATAAAAAAAAATGGATTATTCTATGTAATAATACCAATTATTTACATTATTCATACAAATTAAATCTGATAATTTCTAATTGATGGTTAGAAATTAATACATCTTTAAAAATCAAAAATTTACCAATGAACAGCAACAAGTGTTTTGCTAGCATTCAAGCCAACTTTTTTCCTATGCTTTAACCTTGAAGAACATTGTAAAAAGGTTGGTATGTGTTTGCAAAAGGCTTAAGCAAAATGAAGCCTCAATGTGTGTAAGTGTTTTGTGAATGCAATAGTTAATGCGCATTAGTGATTCCAAAGTGTGAGTTGAATTGAATTGGGATCACCTCAATCCACATAGTTTGGTTTGATGATTGCAAACTTCACTTGTTTAGGTTTAACTACCACAACAAATCAATGATCCTCACCTAAATCCATTTAGCCTAACTTACGACCCAAAAGACCTTTTCACTTTGGTAGTTGAGACACACAAATAGTGGAAGGAGTCACAAATATTGTCATTTTGGATGTCTATGCAATTGTGCTTTAACCTCACTCTAAAAGATCTCTCTATCTTTTTTTAGCCCTTATTTTGGGATAGTTGTTGTCACCATTCAAGCTTGCTCTAACTTGAATCAGAGGAGGTAGATTCCAAAAGCTTTCCAACGACATTATAAAAAACTGCAATCCGAGCACTGAGAAAAGCGAAGTTATGGTCGTTCAGTTAGGACCAAAACGGCAGCAAAGCCCCGTGCCATGATCCCCTTGCTTTGAGGCTCCAGAAGATAGTTTAGCGAGCCCGGCGCCTCGGGGTGTGCTCTCCGTGCCGCACTTCTTTGTTTTCTCTTTCGAGTTAGAAGTTCGGGCGAGCCCACCCCTTGATTTTAACGGGTTACTGATTTTTTGACTTGGTCTTGGTTTGACTTTGGGGGTAATGCATGACTTGTGACCATTAGTAAGAATGTTTTAATTATTTTGTAAAGTCTTCTTGTAATAGTTGTGATATAAATAGTTTTGAAAGAGAAGAGAAAAAACAAGTATATGTT
Source organism: Bassia scoparia (assembly GCA_008642245.1). NCBI lineage: Eukaryota > Viridiplantae > Streptophyta > Magnoliopsida > Caryophyllales > Amaranthaceae > Bassia > Bassia scoparia. Next base: position 6,647 of record SNQN01011014.1, on the reverse strand, counting down.
TAGAATTTTCATTTGTTTAAGATTACAATTTCTGTTTCTTTCAATCGAACATCATGCTTTTGTAGTTCTTATTTTTTAGAGAGAGAAGGTTCATATTGTCTTCGTTCTCATGGATGTTCCAATACTGTGCAAATCTAGCAATCTCCTTAATCATCCATTCAAATTTTTCATGGTGATCCTAAGGTAGCATAGTTTTTTCAAGTTTGAGCAAGTTTTTAATTCCATGTTCCATTCCCATTTTTTCGTTTCCAAGGTTTGTGGTTTACCTTTTGAGTTTTGATTTTGATTCTTTGTTCATTCATCTTGAATCTAAAGTATTATGATCATTTGAAATATACCTTGTTTATTTGGTTGTGATTTGAAGTAGATATGAATACCTAATCTTTTGCATTCATACTTGTGATTTCATGCTTCTTGGTTTCTACCTTTGATTTTGTTGCTTGATGTTCTTAAACATGTTTTGAGTGGTTTTCCTAGCCTAGGTAGCTATGAGCCAAATTATTCTTGATCGATTCCAACATGGATATATAAACTCAATTCAACACCTATATTTCCCAAATGTGGGTTTCTGGAGATCATGTTTTTGTATGGATTGGCTACCTAAGGCTTGATGTGAGGAGATTGCTCTAATCAATTCAATTTAAGGATTGAAATTTGATAATAGGTTGCCCTAGCTTGACTTGTTCATGACTATACTAGTGAGGATAGAAAGGGGACTTCAAATTTAAGCTTGGTAAGTAAGGTTGGAATGATTTGGGAGATGATTCCATCCAATTTTTCCTAAGCTAGAGCACAATTGCATTAACATTGATGAGAAATCTTTTTTATTGGTATTGGATTCTATGTATGGTTGGGTAAACCTAGCATCCTGGTGATTGGGCTCCAATTGTTTAAAACCCTAGTCGCCTAGTTCTAGGTCACTTTAGTTCTTCAAAACCAAAAAAAGATTTAACAACCTTTACCACACCCGGCAAAATCTTCTTGATTCGCAACTTAGGCAATCACCTAGTATTAAGAATGGCCAAAAATGGTCACAATTTACGCATTTAATTTTTTCCTTTATTTGGCACAAGGATGTTTTCGATATCATTTCACTAGCTCTTATTGGTTAGTTATCCAACACCCCACACCATCCACCCTTAATACTCTACCTTTCCAGATTACTGAAAAAATTAAAAACAATGCATACAAGCTTGAACTACCTAGAGAATACGATGTACATCCTACATTTAATGTCGGAGACTTGGCACGGTATGTACCCGTGAAGAAKTTAAACATTTGAGGACAAATGCTTTCGAAGAAGGAGAGGATAATCCAACCATAGAAGATGTCAAGGGTTTGGATAACCTATTGTGCTTCTATAACGAAAACGCAACACTAAATTTGGACTTAGTTGCAAAAGGGCTCGAAAATCAGTTTAGCCAAGCATCTCTATTAGGGGATGTTTGCATGATTACTTGGCAATTTGAATAATCCATATGGCTTAGGGAAGTTTCGGATAATTTCTTACTTAGGAATTAGGATACTTTGTTAATTTAGTTTTACTTAGGATACATGCTAATTATTTTTTTAGTTTAGTTTATCTTTTAGTTTTATTAGCTATCTTAGTTATATCTTTTAGTTAGGTATCTTAGGCACTTAGTTTATTATATAAGGAGGCTTAGTACACTAATTTTATTGAAGTTTTWAATAAAAAATGCAGCTTGTTTGTTATGTCAAAAACACTCGATTCCTTGAGTTAATGGCTAATTCCTATAAGCTCAAATTTTCTTGTTGTTATTATGAATTTGTGGGTGGAATTATCTTGTAAACAAATCAATAATTACAACAACTATTTTATTCTTTTGTTGTACGATTATTACTTGACAATTATTACTCTAAATTGTTGAGTTTGAGTTTATTTCACGCATCACTCATCATCAACCTCTCCTCAGGTAGGTGGAGGAGATGATTCAAAGGGACATGGGACACAACGCTGGTTTTCCTTGGAGAGTGACTTGTAATCCTTATCATGAATTGATTGACAGGATGTTTCCGTTCCTAAAGGGTTCAAAGTTCTTAAGTTCTCTCCCTTATTCTCTAGCGACGAGTTAGTATTTGCTGAAGATCATTTGGTTATTTTTAACTGTCAATGTAGGGAAGCAGCAGATAGTGATTATCTCAATTGAGATTATTCTCTAGTTCTCTCACTGGGACTGCATTCTCTTGGTTTACTCATCTTCTTGCAAACTCTATACAAACTTGGTAGGATTTGAAAAGGCAATTTCTTCGTTATTTTACTAGAGTGGAAGTTGGAGTTTCCATTGGAGAATTAGCAAAGATAACACAGTAAAAAGGGGAGCATGTAGAGGATTATGTTGCCAGGTTTAAGAGATCTAAGATCAGATGGTATCTCAACCTACCCGAGTTTGAGTTTGTCTCTATGGTCTAGAAAGGATTGTCTTTTCCTTTTAGAAAGAAACTTAAGGGTCAACATTTCCCTGATTTTGTGGCTATAGCTAGCYTCCTGGTTGCATATGAAAGATGTTTGGCTGAAGATTCAAAAATCAAACATAACCACTGTGCAACCTATTCCAATTGCACAGAAGAGGGCCTAGATTACGATGAAGACCAAGTGGATGTGGCAATGTCTGAATTTATTCAGGGCACGCAATCAAATTTCCCCAATTAGTGAACAAAAAGTCTTCGCAAAAGAAGGATTTCAAGTCAGATAAAAGGAGATAATACACATTTGAAGTTAYGAAGTGCGATGAAATATTTTATTTGATCTTGAAGTTAAAGAAGATTAAACTAGTGGGTAGACATAAGCATAGAGATCCTAACGAAATAAAAGGAAAAGTTTATTGTAAATGGCATGATGTCTTCACACATAAAACTAACAATTATGTAATTTTCAAGAATAGAATACGATATGAAATTGGTAGAGGAAACATTAATTTTCCTTAAAAGAGTGTAAAAGCTTGTGAAATTGATTCTYAATTTTTGTCAGAATTAGAACAATATGAGATGGATTGTAATATAGTTGGTATTAATACTAATGCTATTTCTCATATTGACAAGTAGGAGCTCTCTAATGTTGCGATTTTTGTGAAATTATACAACCATAACTTGTGTAGGTGGCATTTCAGTGCCGCACACCCAACCCATCAGTGTAAAGCGTTCAAAGGTTTCATCAATAAAAAGATGAGGACGGACAGGTTGACAATATCAATGTAAGAATAAGAATACCAGGCGCTGGATCTTTGTAATTTTCAACGTAAAGGAAAGAAAGCGGATAATGAGCAGGTGCAGTCGAGTAATGTTAGCTCTAATGTCAATCGTGATGGAAATGGTAGCCAGAAGGCTTAGACGTATATGGAAGCTATACAGAAGTTTCCCCTTCAATCAAAGGACGTGGAAGTTCTGAAGAAATTACACTTTCCATATGTGTTATTCTCTGTGCTATACTGTTGAGTTATGTGTTAGTAAGATTGAAGTTATCCTAAAACAACCCAAGTTAGGTACCTAGACACTAGAGATCTCAATTTGAAAGAGGATTGAGAAGGGGACTAGTTCACTCTTCCTCGGATACCTCTACTATTCAGTCTTGACAGAGTTGGGAAACTCGAAGTAGTCCAACTGAATAGAAGATTGAGACAGTTCCAAGTTCAGATCAAGGTGTCCAGGAGGCAGAAATCAAACAAAGGGAAGCAATCCAAACGTAGACAAGGAACAGAGAAGATGCACCTGGCTCTTGCTAAAGTGAAAAGAAGAGTAAGAAAAAGGCTAGGTTTGATTAGAGAAGCAACTATCAGCCAACTACAAAGAATGCAGTTCATGTCGATGAGGAGGCTTGCAAAAGAGGAATGCTTGTTGTATCGTTAAGAGCTCATTTGAGAATGAAACCAACAGGAGAGAGATTCAATATAAGGGAATTCACAAGGGAAAGTCTCTTCGGGGTTTTTGGACATAGAGGTCAAGAGGGGATGTTCTTAATACCCCATCCTCATTTAGTATTGTCCGGACAGATTAAGTTGTAGTGATAGAATCCTTCAACACTTCATTTGGATGAGAGTAGAGAATGAGAAGTGAGATAAGATCTTATAGAGACCAAGGCTCATTTTCGAGATGGACTTGTAAGAGGAGTCTGTTTTTGGTGCTTATTTGGGTGGCGACGCAAGTCCCTTCAAAGAGAGACAATCCAAAGGATTCCAAGAAAGCTACACGGTTGTCAGTTTTCAATCGTCCATTAGTTTAGAGACATGAGGCGAGACCTATCGAAGAAGACATCAGCCAACCAGGGACAGGTTCTATAGAGACTCTTTTGATGACGGGAGCAATTTTGAATGTAGAACTAGTGGTCTATGATTTGGATAAGGTTTAGATTTGAAGGTACTAAGGTCAGATCTTTATTTTTTTGAAACCTGTTCGGAAGGAGACTATGAGTCTGCGCGATCTTGTCGTGCAGTCACTTCCTCCACGTTTAAAGTTGCAGACCTAAGAAGATGGATAGCTTCAATGGGCAGCCGAAGCTGCAGTAAAACTCTACTATTTCAAGCTGAGCTGAGTAATTTGGACGTACCTCCCGTAACGTAACCTATAACAACATTGCACAATGTTTATCTCACACAAATAATTAGTAATTGATGCAACTATTAGGTTTGTGGAGGGAGTATCTATACTAGGCTTTAATAAACGGTATTAACTAACTGAGGCAGATTCTTTATTATACCTGTCATATTGTTTTTGTGGTTTTATATTGTTTTGGTTGGATTCAATCGCTGTGTTGACTATGAGACTGAGTCTATTAGTCTTTTAATTAATTAGCTCGTGTTAATGGTATTGTTGTTTTCCCGGGCCCAGATTTTTGCGAAGTTGTACTATTTTGACCTTGTTCTATTGATAATTTGTTTAATTTTAATTACAAATAAATGTTTTCTTTTCCCAAAATAATTGGGTGATTACATATGTCAGCTTATGCTTATACATTGAATTTCATTTTTGTTTACTCAGTCCAATTTTTGCAAGTATTAACTTGTTTGATAATTTTAACAAAAGCAATATAAAACGAAACATATATGCATGAAGTAAAAATCTATGTGATTCAGCAATTATTATTTACTTTTAATTTTTTGTTTTAGTTAGTAATTAAATTTTGATAAATTCAGTTTTGTTTTTCTCGTAATATAATTTTGTAGCTTTTGGCTATTCTACTTTCACCTATCTAAAAATGAGTTATTAGATAATATTTTTGCTGAGTTTTGATTATGATTTAGATTGGTATCGGATGATGAACAAGAGATCATTGTATGACATAGTACACAACAAGCACGATAAAATCATGGAATAAACCACTATTACATTTATCACCTGTAATTTTTTTACTGTATTTAATAGGTTATGTTTTTGAGTTATAGGATGCTATGAACGCGTACTAATACACATTGCACGACTTGAGCCGCATTAAAGCGTACGTAGGCGGCTTTCTGAACGAGGCACAACCAGAACAGTTACATGTCACTCTTTAGTGACGAACCTGAACTTGAGTTTGAAGATCCATTGCCAATTCAATATACATTCATCGAGCTGCTGGAAGCGACACTTAAGAGAGCTAGGGAGCCCCAAGGATGAGAGGAGGAGCCCCTATGCATTATTTTCCTACTTTTGGAAAAACCTTTGAAGCTGAATTTCAGGTTTTCTTACATCTCTTCCTAAATTCTTTGGGAAGGCAAAGTAAGGATACTTCATAGACACTTGAAAGAATTTGTTGCTGAGTTTGTTACTACTATAACCTAAAGGTATTGAGCAAGATGATGTTAGATTGCATGCTTTTCCATTTTCTTTGCATGATTTAGCTAAAGATTGGTTATACACTCTTTCTTCTGGCTCTATTACGACTTGGAATTCCTTACAAAAAGCTTTTCTTGAAAAATTCTTTCCTGCAAGTCGTATTGGTTCCATTAGAAAGAAAATATGTGGAATTACACTACATGCTTCTGAATCACTTCATGAATATTGGGAACGTTTTAAAAGATTATGTGCTTCATGTCCACAACATCAAATAAGTGATCAATTGTTAATTAAATATTTTTATGAGGGATTGTTGCCTACTGATAGAGGTATGATTGATGCCGCTAGTGGTGGAGCTTTAGTTGATAAAACACCAACTCAAGCTAGGACTTTAATTTCTAACATGGCTCAAAATACTCAACAACATAGCACTAGAAATAATGTGAAAAGAGTGAATGAAATTGATTTAAGTGGTGTTAAATCTCAATTACAAGAAAATGCGCAACKAATGGCMAATTTGACCACTTTAGTGTCTAAAATTGTTGTTGGTAAAAATGAGTCTAAAACTAGAGTTTGTGGTATTTGTTCTGAATTTTCGCACACTATTGATGTTTATCCTACTTTGCAAACTGAAGATGTAAATGCTTTAGGAGGTTACTCTAACCAATCACAAAGAAAGTATGACTCATTCTCACAAACTTATAATGAACGTTGGAGAGACCATCCTAATTTTAGATATGGACCTAGACCACCATTTCCCCAATCTAATCAACCTAGGCCATTTGTTCAACAAAATTCACAACAACAAGCTGGTCCATCATTAGAGGATATGGTAAAACAACTGACTACTCAAATAGGGCAGGTTCATAATCAAGGTG
>SNQN01011013.1:0-20206 GCA_008642245.1 Bassia scoparia | reverse complement strand
TGAGTTATGAGGTTATCCCTCAATGAAACAGTGAGTATACCTATAGATGCACTATGAGCAGCAATAACTACTGAATCCAACCCATATGAGGAGTATAACAGCAGAATGATTCACAGAATGGGTAGCATTAAAGTCGAGTTTGAATTTGCTCACACTGCCCTCATGCCTTATCAGGAACGACGCGTTGCAGCAAAAGGTTATAAATAACTTCTTGTGATGCTCCTGAATTGTTAATTTACAAGTGGGTGGTGCAGTAAAACTCTCATTCGAGCATCGCCTCTGCGACGCGAACTTGGTCCAGTCACGCTTCTAACTCGTGGCGGGAAAAACTCTGACAATCGACTCATCAAACGAGGATCAGAGACAGCTGATCTCGTTATGCTAACAGGAGAAAGCTTTGAATATGTGAAAGCATGCGGTGTCTACATGCAAAGCGAAGGGGATTAATGGCCATAATTCCCAAAATGGAAAGGGAAGAGGTCGTTTGTCGTGCGACCATAAACCACTCCATTAGAGAATCTATAGGCAAGAACTTCAAGGGATCTTGGTAAGGCAAAGCGAATTTAATGTACTGTAGTCTCAGTTGAGAACGAATCTCTGAAAAGTCACATTCGCGTATGGACATCCCATATTCCTTTATCCGTTTGATCTAAAATAATCTTTATCTGAAAGAGCAGTCACTATCGTATGAGCAGGTCGTACTGTTAGAACGTAGGTTGAACTTCTGCACAAGAAAAAGAAAGTTAACAAACAAGCGGAAAAACACAAGATAACGAAGTCACATTGAAGAAAACATATCTTGGTCTTCCTCGGGATTGACAAATTGTGGTAATTAGGGAAGCAAACCAATCAGAGTTGTCTCAGTCACGCCTCTCCGCTATGGCCGGCAACTTCGCACAATGTCTTCTCTTCGGACAGGCATGGTACACACACAAATCCAAAGCCAGCAATAGCAGTAAAGATTTAAAAACGGGTAATAGCATATAAAAATGGCTCGCATACAAGCAAAAGCCTCGCGGGGCTTAAAACTACATCAACACACGTATGCACACTCGAAAGGAATGCAAATCCAAAAGTTGGAAACAATTGGAAAAGAAATGAAGGTCAGGAGAGCACTCTTAATCCAAGGAAGATAACAATCGAAACACATTAGAACGCCCCGATTCAACTAAAAATCTATATGCAGAGTGAATTTTCAAGAAGGTGTTAGCGTTACATTAATATGGATTATGAATGCTATTTTACATCTTAAGCCATCACTATACAATGGTGAAATTATACATGGGAATTCCTCAAAAGTCTGTTAGAAAAGCAAGGAAAGCGCTTTCGATCATAAATGCAGAGCAGAGCACCAAGGTAATAGAGCATAAGTCAACAGGAACAGTGGGCATAGCAACATTCAACAATCTTCCTTTAAGATATAGCAAGCTTACATATAATCGGCATACAACACATTCAACGTTGCAACCATCTTTGATGAAAAGTTGAAAGAGACTCCATAAGCAGGAACTCCCAAAGCATTCAACAAATTTCGGAGCACTACCAAAGGGGAAAGCAATTTCCAATTACGCCACAAACTTGCCAGGCATATTAAAATGACATGATTAACGAGTATAATAAATTTCGCAAACTTACACAGTGACTTTTCAAGTATTGGAGTAGTAAAACTTACTGAATTGAGATTTGATAAGCACACAAAGCATTCACAGAGCAAAATTCAAGGTGTTAGCAATGGAGTTTAGGTGAGAGCTTGCAACAAGAAGCAAAAATGAATAACTAAACGTGTCATAGATAGCGCACCAGTTTCTCGCCCCCGAAGAATTAGCTGAAATAAACTGGGGCGTAATTGTGCCAGTTCGAGCTTTTTGCTCAAAAATGAGATCTTTTCATCGTGGCCCACTTTGTGTGCCCGTCACCGAAAGCGTGAAAATCCTTATTAATGTGTGAGTATCAACAGTCCCTGGAATTCCAATCAAACTTTCAAAAGTCATGGCACAATGTCCACATGCCCCTAAGCAACCAAACGGGCGCGAAGTCATGGAATTGTTACAATAAAAACTACATGAGGTACGACAAACGTAAGCGATATGCAAGTTAGGACGAAAGCATAGCCCGATCAAGTGAGATGAAAACACCCCCAACAACCCAATAACAGAAGATAAAGTCAAAGGCACATTCCCAGCCTGAAAGTTATGCATCATCCTCGCAAGGGAGCCAACGCGTGAGACCTGCCCGATTAAAGTATACCAAGCCAAGAGCATTACATAAAAGAACAGCTGCAATAGAGTGCATCGTGGCATATAGGGCGACGGTTCATGCATCATTTGAGTTTCCTAGACGACCAGTCCGAGATGGGTGAGCTAGCAGATCAAACACGCACGCAGGCAAAAACAGTCGCGTATAGGGACGCAATCGGCGGGCATACGTGAAGTTGTTCCAGTTTAGGTTCCCGGATGACTACCAAGAAGGTACAACAAATGGAGATCGAACTCGAAATAAGACATTTGTCTGTCGCCGATCGTGGTATTAACGTGCTACGTTATGTAATCTTTCCCGGAGCACGCACTACTGAGATGGGTAAAATAAGTAAAGCAAGTACGAAGTCCAATGACGTCAGTGTGCGGAAAGCCTTGTCCTCTCCAAAGGAGTCCACAGATGGAGCTCAATAGACACGAAGTATTCATTGAAGTTATAACGAAGGCATCAGAGTGGAATTTGAGATGGAATTCCCACGAGTCAACGGAGTATCGAGGCGGACACCACCTGTTGAATAGAAAATCCATAGTGGAATTGACAGTGGAGAATCGTCAAAGGATCGAGTACGCGAGGAGGGTTTATCAGCGAATATAGGTGGAAAAGTATAGAAAAGTTTACCAACAGAGAAGGACTGCAACGCAGGTGATTAAAACACATAGCATTTGTTTTGTTGCAGGTACTTGCTGGTAACTACACACGTTGGGTTTCGTTAACGAGATTTTTACTCCTATATACAGAACGAAGCAGCAAAAGTGGGTGGGTTTGGAGATACACTACATTTGTCCCTAATAAAGAGAAACAACAGATAGGACACCTCAACAATAAGTCCAAAATTGAGAGAGGCTAGGACCTTGAAGGACCTAAAAAAGATGAATTCTTGCAATGGAGTCATCTTCAGTATTAAATCAAAAATGTTAAATTTGCAATGATGGTTATCTAATTTTTAAACGTTTAGAATTAATGTTAAATGTTTAATTCTAAGGTATTGTTAAACAATTGTGCGGGAATGGTTCAGCAATTAAAAATTGTTCGGCATAATAATTAAATCTATGAGACCAATAAAAATCAGGACAAAATTTTAGGGAACCTTGAATTTTTTCAAAAGGATTTTTTTAAATTTTTCCATAATTTTTAATTTACGGTTTTATATTTATTGAATTTCGTAGCAAAACAACAAACCAATGCAAGGCATCCCAAGGAAATTTTTGCTCGAGAAAACCGCGTCCGAGGAGGCCGAATATCCGACATCGAGTATATATCATCCCAATTTTTAATAATTGCACAATAACGTTATAAATCACGTATATATTTTATACGATTATATACTTACGATTTATTCAATTCTACAATCTCCTATTCGAGGTACAGCAATCATCGAATATCCGAATAATACGCGCAATGAAGAATATAGACCGAATCATTAAATTCACGGTGTGATTTTTATAACACATATTATATCATTGGTTGCATAACCTTTCGAGGCAAGGAAAATGGTCCGAATCCCCAGCCCCAAGCCATGTTAGGGTCGAATTATGCCAAGTTTTTGGGTGTATGGCGCCAAAGTTTGGCCTGTTTTGGATTGATTTGACTTGCCTATAAATAGAGGTAGCGTATTCATCCGATTTTAACGAACGTTTTGGACAATTTTAGCTTCGGCTATTTCAGTCGCCAACTCTCTTCGTTCTTTGCTCTTCTAAAACAGTCAACACAAATCAAACATAAAGGATTAATAGGTTTTTGCAATGGATATTAGTTTTCAGGTTTAGGTTCGACTAAGGGTCCTAAGGGAGAGCTAGCTTAGCTTTGACACATATGTGTGGTAGGTTGAGGACAACGGTCTCATTTTTAAACCCATCTTTTGCATGCTTTTTATGACAAATTCGACTTTTCTAATTAATTTGTATGAATATTGATTACAGACAAATTGGCAATTAATGAAAGCAACTTAAGAATAACTTTAAATCTTCGACGAGTGCTTGCCATCTTGCTACAATATAATTTTATATGCTTTATAAGTCCTTCTGATTTTCTTTGGTTTTCATAATAAGTAATATGGAAACTGACATTGGCGCTCCTAGAATCCGGAATTAAACATTCATTCAGCAACAGACAATGAGCTATTGATAGTATTTTATTACAACTGCCTGAGAGCTATTATGCTTAGTATTGAGGTTTAAACGGAAACTGTTTGTTATTGGTCTTTTTCAGAATTGAACCGAATAACTGAGTAAGACCTGGGGGCAAAACATAAGGATAGAACCAGCTGACGGGGGGGTGATGACTACTCTCGAATTGTCATAATTTGAACCTTTGGTTACATACGACAGATATTGCCTCCTTTTATGCATACATTATAAGGGAGGCTTATCTATAATACCGCCAGGGTTAATCGCACTTCAAAGAGGTACTGGCATGACTTTACTTGATTCATATTTTAGAGTATTAAACAACACTCAGCATACTCTTTATGCACAAAGCAAGAAAATTCTATTCAAACAAATCCACGAGCCCCTTCATTATATCAATGCACTGGCTGGCTATTGGAGAGTACTTGAGGTAATTTCTTTGACTTTTAACGCCTAGTTTTCATTTGATCTACCTCTGTTTGATGATCCTGTTAGCTATAACTYTAGTTATGGGCTTACGAGTACTAACCACGCATGGGTTTGGTGCCTAGGTTGGCTCCCCGCGCACAACCCGCTRGATGGCCGGGGATGATGCGGTGGACACSCCAACACACTCCGTCTTGGACTGGTGGGCTCCAGCAGCCGAGGAGGATTTTCCGCCGCCTGAACCCAGCTTCGGTGAGTTTTGCTGTCTTTTACTTGTATGTTTTCATTGTATGCTTTATGATTTTAACCACGTTTTTCTGCAGGTGGAGTGGTGCTGGTGGAGGCGAGTAGGGAACTCAAGACTCAGGAGGCTCGCTGCAGCAGCTGAGCTCGCCAAAGGGCGATGCCTTTTATGTGGACCTCAAGGGCCTGTCTGATACCTCAGGGAGCGTGTAGTGAGGCAGCACAGCCTTTCTGAGCCTGCAGTGCCTCAGGATCCTCCAGTCACCATGATAGATGAGGAGCTACTGGTCACCACGCTATCCAACGGCTTGAGTCATGGCGAGGTGGTGGAGTACCATCTCCTGCTTAGTGACAGGGGTCAAGACGCCTATGCGCGTTTTATTGAGGAGCGACTAGCCCCCCGAGTCAAGCTAGTTGRCGAGGTATGAGTCTTGCTTATCCACACCTTTTCTTTGCATTTTCTTTCCGTTAGTTATGCACTAACTTTGACTTGGCTTGTGCAGCCTAATTGCGACCTTGGTGAGATCCCCTTTGCTGATGATGGGTGCCCGGCTAGGGTCGTTGGGTAAATTGCCTAACCGGGTCACTATCAAATAATATTTGTAAACCGATACTACTAACTATACATAAGTATAGTAGCAAGTCAGGGGTCGATCCTCAGGGAAGGAATCAAAGGGGTTTAAGTTCGAACTTATCTAATGCAACATATAAAGAGTTTGGAAAGATTTTTGATTGAAAACAAGCTAATTGTGAAACTTTAAACAAAAGCTTTGGAAATTCAAAATATTGCTAAGATACGCTAGAGAGAAGTAGTTGAAACCTTCTTTCTATTGGAAAATTATAACCAAATCAAATGTGATCATAATCCCTCACCTAATTCAACATAGCTTCCGTTAAGTGGTCATGGTCACAGTCTCTATAGTTATTAGGAAATTTGATATTAATATTCATTGGTCCTACGTCATTAACCCTCTAAATCGAGTGTTCAAAAACCCCAATGTCCCTCAAGCCTCTTCTTTTATTGAACAAGAGCAAGAAAATCAAACATATACCCCAGTCAATCCTTTAAAATCCCGTTGCAAAGGGGTTGAAAATAGCACCGTTCTCAACTTCTAACGCACTCCTATAGTCTAAACTACTCATCACAACAATGCTTAAGCCTCAGTAATACTAGAGTAGAAAAAACAAACTGCAAAACCAATGAAGAAAAGACCCATTTCTTAATAGCAAGATAATTTAACAAAATATAGTGTATCAAAGAAGAAACTTACCAATACTACTTCCAAAAACAGATAAGCAAGAACAACAACAAAACCGTGCTACAAACCCACCAAGAAAGATCTAACAACCAAAAGAAAACCAAAACTAAAGATTAACAATACACATAAAGTTGCAAAAGACCGGAATATCAAGCAAATAAGAGCAAACAACAAAGAAAAGTCGTTTCTGTCAGAATTCTAAGGACAAGATGGAGAATTTCCTCGACTATTGAATAGCCCAATATGCTATCCAAAGTTTAATATTGGAGTAGAGGAAATTTGAAGACAGACAATGGAAGAAGCAAAAAAAAGAAGAGAGGAAGAAAAAAGAGATGCAAAGAAGGAAAATAAGAAGTAAAGAAGACAGAAGACCAAGATAGTAGTCAGTCTAGAACGAAAAGAAGAAGAAAGAGAAGCAGAAGAAGTAATAGAAGACAAAGACAGGAAGAAGAAGCAAGAAGAAGAGAACAAAAAGAAAGAAGAAGAAGAAAGAAGAAGAAAATAGAAAAGACGGAAGGAAGAGAGAGAAGAGAAAAGAGAGAAAAGAAGAGAAAAGAAGAAAAAAGAAGAGAAAGGAACGAAGAAGAGAAAGAAGAAGAAGAAGAAGAAGAAGACAGAAGAAAGAAGAGAAGAAGAAGAAGACAAAGAAAGAGAGAAGAAGAAGAAGAACTAGAAGAGAAGCAACAGAAGAAAGAGGAAGAACAACGAAGAAGGAAGAAGAGAAGAGAAGAAGCAAAGAAACGAAGGACAGAAGAGCAAACAGAAGAAGAGAAGAAGAAGAAGATAGAAAAGAAAGGACATGCGGAAGAAAGAAGACAGAAAAAATAGGTGTGGCGAGACAAGAAGAAGAAGAAAAGAAAAGAAGAAGATAGAAGACAGAAGAAGAAGCAAAGAAGAAGAACACGAAGAAGACAAGAAGAAGGAAGAAGAAAGAAAAGCAAGAAGAGAACGAAGGAGAAGAAGACATAGAACAGAAGAAAAGAAAAGAGAAGAGAAGAAAAGAAAAGAACGAAAAGAACGCAAATGCGGGAGAAAATCCACACGTGCGATGCAACCCTAGGAGCGCGTACACTCGAAAACCCTTCTGCAATAAGGGCCCTATAACCCGTCAGTGCCGCCGGCCATGCACGCGGTATAACCCTAAGGCGCGTTCAAATATTCAGTCGAACCTACTCTCAACTTACGATATGGCAGACACCTTCATTGGTTATCGCCGATTGCAGCTTTGCACGTATACTTTGAAAGCTCTTTCAGTCTACTTCTAACGCTAAACTTTTTCTCTATAAATTCAAAAAGATAATGGCCTCGTAAAATTTAATGTTAGGGCAGATTATCACAATTGCCTTACAGCTTAACCAAAGTCGAGACCACAACCAAACCATCAAGTAGGATCTTAAAACCAAACATGTGCACAATCTAGGCACTTTGCAGATTACTCACATTTACAGCTTAATAAAGTGTAACAAGAATAGAAATTAAAATGAGAAAACATAAAAAAACATATTAAACCACCAAAAAACCAAACAAAGCTTCGCCAAAACTAAACAAAGTGGATAATCTAACCCACTAAAGTATGAGAATTCGGCATCAAAACAAATAATTGCAAATCAGGAAAAAATAAGTTGGCTGAAGGTATGACCAATTTTGAATTATGCACTGAGCATCATGTTGAAATCCCGTTATCCTATGACCTTCCACGATCATTTGGCTGTTGCTGTCTAGGCACGCTTCAGAACTCCGATTTGCCCATAGAGTCTGGTCCAAGAGTCTTATTTGCGCGCGCCTTAAGCCCAATGGACGACATCGAGCCGAGTTGACCCTCCTACATGTGAAGGGCTATGCGTGCGATTCGATCGAGGAATGCTACGCTGGTTGATCCATGCCAGTAGTCATATGCTTGTCTCAAAGATTAAAGCCATGCATGTGTAATATGAACTATTCGACTGTGAAACTGCGGAATGTCTCATTTTAAACTAGTTATAGTTGTTTGATCCGCTCGATTCTTTTATGTCATCCTCTAGCTTTGACTACGTTAATTGTTGATAACACAGCTGCTTATTTTGACGCATAAATTCTATCATGGGCGCAACCTTCAGACCGGCTATATAGTTGCAACTATGGAAGTCTCAGACCCCTTTCTGTAGACTTCTTACGGGATTGCATTTATTAGAACTTGTCAAGATAAGGAGTACCAAGCAGTCAATCAGGGCTCCTGCACACACTGCTTATAATTTCAATGCTTGCTGTTCTGGGAATTAATCATGATCCACCTCGGATTTTGACTCGGCGAGGATCCTCTCTTGCAGCGCCTTTGTTTCTCCACGCATGATGAGGACGCTACGCATCATTACATCGACTTTACTCCCTAATCAACTTTCGATGGGTCAATGCTAGGAATCGTCTCGCCTCCTATGCGCGTTAACCGTCGGTGTGCTTCGAGTGCTTCCTGTTCTCGGATTGACCTTTAATCTGTTTACCGTACAGGAAACCGTTTGTTGAACGTGTGCGTTCCTAATGGTATGCTGGACGAGTGTCACTAGCGCATCTGTCAGGTTCGTGACTTAGTCCCTCACGTCGGTGTATGCGCGCGGTATCGTGAGAGTACGCTTAGAGGAATACCCCATCACACTGATAGGAGCAGTGGACCATCATCCCACACAGTGACATTGCGACACATATAAGGTTGATTTTAACTGAGCCCCGAATTTGGCAGTCAAATTATATACCCTTACACCCAAGATCTTCTGGAGCATCGGTGAGAATGAACGCCTGACTTTGTTTATGACTCTAGACAAAATGCTGTTTCAATATTGTAAATGTGACGACTTCATAATCCAACAGCTGTTGCACGCATCTCAATACTAGCTTCTAGCACTATATAGATGCCAATGACGAGTGTAACAAACACCATTCTATAACAATCGCCTCAAGTCCGTCCTCGTTCTTGTCTCCATTATGTCGCGTATGCATGCTATGAGCCTAATTCGTTCGGTTCCTCCCTTGAGAAGAGGAGGACTTAGTTGACAAGAATGCTTGGCCATCGTGCTGATTCCGCGTAGCAGCTATAGAGCAAAACGCCAAAATTAGCTCAACTAGGCGATAGCGCCAGGCTGGCATATTAGCACGCCCAAAGTCCAAGCCTCAACATTGCTCGAATTTCGATTTTAGGCAAGTTTGTTCATCGTAATTGCTTATAAATAGGGGTTTATGCAAGCCCTAATTCATTCATTARAGCCTCCATA
The DNA here is from genome assembly GCA_008642245.1 of Bassia scoparia. Classification (NCBI taxonomy): domain Eukaryota; kingdom Viridiplantae; phylum Streptophyta; class Magnoliopsida; order Caryophyllales; family Amaranthaceae; genus Bassia; species Bassia scoparia. The sequence goes on along the minus strand of SNQN01011013.1, from coordinate 10,654 downwards.
GTGCTTAAAAACCTCTCTTACAAACTTTAAACTTCATTTAATTCATTACATTYAATAATTTGCAACAAATCAAATGGAGAGAGACTTCGCTAATGCTTTGAGTGATATGCTTTGAAACTTGGATGCTCGTGAAAGGGATGACCTTGCAAGGCTTAATTGTGATGTTCTGTTGACTTTAAGGTATGTAAGTCTCGATACAAACCTTTTTTATACTGCTATAAGTCTGTGGGACCCAATGATGCATTGCTTTCGTCTTCGGGACAAGGAAATTGTTCCTTTGCTTGAGGWKCTTGGTGTTGTTATTGCCTGYCCTGTTGTAAGTCTCCGTTGTATCCCTAATGCTGTTGATATCTTTGTTAACGAATATGAGCGATACTTGAGACTTAGCCAAACTATTTCACGAAGCATAYTGCATGGTCGGGAAATTGACTTGCTTGCTTTATTTGATTATATTGCTACTGATGCTTCTTGCCGTAGAATTTACCGTAGACGTGCAATTATGATCTGCTTGTTRGCGCGTTTCCTATTTGTCCATGGCAAGCCGAATGTCGGTCATGCTAGCATTATTTCTATTGTTGAGCATTATTTCTATTGTTAAGCAATGCGATGTGGATGACAAGGGATGCTGCTTCGGACCCTTTGGAACCCTTCTCGAACCTTTAGAACCCTTGAAAACCTCCTAGATCTATTGTAAAGAGCCTTTGAAAATGCTTTTATGTGTTTGAATTGTGTTTGAAAGTGTTTGAGTGTTTGTGAGAAAGAATGAGAGAGAGAGAGAGAGAGTTGGACGAGTGAGAGAGAATGCCCGTCCAAAGATTGTGAAATGAATAGAAGAGTTCCATATTTATAGACAAGGGACGAAATCGGTCAAAATAGGCAACTTTTAGAAGCAATTACGCCCAGTATTGGCTTAGATTTTTGCCGATTTTGCTTGCCTCGAATAGCGTGATTGCGACGATATAATATCGTAATATAATCGTACGTGATTTTATACGATTATTATATGATATTATTCTGATTGCGTCGGATATTATTGCGATATTCGAGATTGTTTTACCTCGAATAGCGAGATTGTAATGAAATAATATCGTAATATAATCATGTAAAATATATACGTGATTTTATACAATTATAGTTGATATTATTGCGATTATGGCTGATATTACCTCGATGCTCGGGATTTTCGGCTTCCTCGGGACGCGTGTCTCGAGGAAAAAATTCCCGGGATGGACCGCTTACTCGGTTTTGCGTTTTTGTTTAAGACATTCATAAATATTAAACCATTAATCGAAAAACTATAGGGAAAATATGTAAACATTCCTTGTGAAAAATTGTGTGTTGTACTAAAATTTCGTGAATTTTAGAATTGTTTTCATAATTTAATTAATTATCTCAAAATTTATTAAATTATTGAAAATTCTGAAAATTACCAAAAAAACTTTGAAAAGTTCAGAAAAATTCTAGTAAAATATTTAAAAATAAGTTAAAATTTTTTGAAAATTAAAATTTATTTTTTGAAGTGCTAAGTATTTGGAAGAGGTGTTCGGTGAGAGGGAATCTGCCCCTTTTTTTAGGGCCTATCAGGGTCCTAGCTCTCTCGATTTGGCTTGTGTGTTGCGAGGGGTGTCTTATCATTGGCCGTTTTGGGCTAGGGACAAATGTATGCATCTATAGAAGGCCCAACTTTGGCTGAGTTTGCAAAGAGTAAAATCTCGTAAAACGAATGCCAAAGTGATGTGGATTTATAAGGAAAGAATCCTCACAATTCCAAGAAACTAAAGAACGAGTGTTTGAATGTGTTTAAAAACTGAAAATAACTTCGAATCTTTCAGGGACTCGAAGGATCTTAACTCACAAAGTGGAACCAGCTCCTAAAAGGAACAACCGACAATGTAGCTAATCAAGTGAATTTCCGGACCAACCACAAAACTCACAAGGTTTTCTCTGAATTAACAAAGAGGAATTTTTAACAAGAATAATGAATTTTTATTAAAGAACTTCGAACCTATTTATAATACAAAATAATATCTAAAACTAACTAAGATATTTATGAAAAGATATAAATCTTATCCAGAAAATATCCTAACTAACTAATAAATATCCTAACAAACTAATCTAATTTAAACTAATTCGGACCAAATAAAATAAAATAAGATAAATCTAATTAATCCTAACAACTAGATATAGCTAGATTTGTTCATCCTTCCAATTTTATTCCAAAGTTGAGCTGATCTTCTTTTTGCACGTGTTTTCCTTCAAGATATGTGACCATTCGAAAAATAACTATCCTGATATTTGTTGTTAATTTCTAGATCAATAGATAATTTTCCATAATAGCCAATGGATCCTCATCATTTTCTCATCCTTTGAAGAAATTTGTCCGCAAATTTTGGTTAGTGTAGTAAGTAGAAAGATCACCAACATTGAAAGTAGTACTCACATTACCATATTCAAGTGGAAGGTCAATCTTGCAAGCACTTTCCCCAATCTTCTAAAGTATCTTGAATGGCCCAGTAGGTTTAGGCTTCAGCTTGTTCTTTCTTTCATTTGGAAAACGTTCCTTTCTTAAATGTAACCAAACCAGATCACCAACCTGAAAAGAGGGTTGTGTGGGCCATTTATTTGCTCTTGTCATGTATTTGTGATTCTTGACCTGATGATGGAGTTTAAAAAAATCTTCAAGTCGTTCCCTAGCATTGGCATGTATTATGCTCCCTTTTGGAATAGGTGTAAGTTCCAATGGTAGATAAGGATTCACACCATACACAACTTCAAAAGGTGATTTAGAAGTTGTACTTGAATGACTCCTATTGTAAGCAAACTCAGCATGTGCAAGCTTAACATCCCAATCTTTTTGAGTTTTGTTGACTAGTCCCCTTAGAATTGTTTCCAATGTGCGATTTGTCACCTCAGTTTGGCCAACAGTTTGTGCATGATGAGAAGTGCTAAAGAGAAGCTTCGTACCAACCAACTTCCAAAGAGTGCGCCAAAAGTTACTTAGGAACTTCGTGTCTCGATCAAAAACGATGCTCAAAGGCATGCCATGTAAACGAACAATTTCCTTGAAATAAAGATCTCCAATATGAGTTGCATCATCCGTTTTGTGGCAAGGGACAAAGTGTGCCATCTTTGAGAAACGATCGACCACCACCATTATTGCATCTTTTCCGCGTTGAGTTCTTGGTAAAGAAACAATGAAATCCATGCTCACACTTTCCCAAGATGTAGAAGGGACGGGCAAAGGAGTGTAGAAACCTTTGTGGAATGTTTTCTTGGAAATTTGCTAAGTAGTGCATTGTTCCACAATTTTCTCCACATCTTTCAACATCTTTGGCCAGTGGATGTGTTCTTGTAAGATGTCCAGCGTCTTATGTACCCCAAAGTGACCAGCAAGACCACCACTATGCCCCTCACGAACCAAAAGCTCACGAATCCCACACTGAGGAATGCAAAGTTTGTTTCCTTTGAAAAGAAAACCATCATGTGTTGTGAACTCACCGGTAGGGATTGCGAGAATCTTGGAAAAGATTGGATCGGTCTGATAATATTCCTTGACAATTTTAAACCCCAGTACCTTAGTTTCCACCATAGCCAACAAATAAGTCCTCCTTGAAAGCGCATCAGCCACCACATACGTCTATCCTTCCTTGTACTTAGCATGGAACGTGAAAGATTGCAAGAACTCAACCCACTTCGCATGTCTATGATTCAATTTTTGCTGTCCATTGGCATACTTCAAAACCTCATGATCAGAATGTAAGATGAAAGGCTTAGGGCGCAAATAATGTGACCAATGATCAAGAGATCGAACAATAGCATAGAATTCACGATCGTAATTGGAATACTTCAGTTTTACACCGTTCAATCTTTCACTAAAGTATGCAATAAGGCGACTTTCTTGAATCAAAGCACCTCCAATGCCGACACCACTTGCATCGCATTCAACCTCAAAAGGCTTCGCAAAATCTGGTAGTGCGAGAATTGGCGCATGGCAAAGCTTCCTTTTGATGGTATCAAACGCTTGTTGAGCCTTAGGGTTCCATTCGAACTTCTCCCCCTTCTTTGTCAATGTAGTAATTGCTTCCATGCTTGTTGAAAAATTCGGAATAAAACGCCTATAGAAACTTGCAAAGCCATGGTGTAGGGCTTCGCCCCGCCTTAGGGGGGCATGACCTCAGCTTCAGTGTCATGGAATTGAGCCATGGAATCCGCATGTGAATGCGTTGGGGTGTGTTGTCGAATTGAGGGGATCGCCACCGTGCCTATATAGGTTATTCACGGACGCCCGAAACATTGGTGCCAAACTAGTGGCCCCACAAATAGGTCCAGTAACCAAAGTGTGGGTTCGGGGACATGGTACGGATTGAATCAGTAACCCAATCCGCCCGCATGTAGCGGCCTCTACTCGGTCTCATTGTAGTTCCATAAATCATAACAATTGAATTCAAAGAGCCTATTGAATTGATCTTGAAAGCGCACTAATCTAATATTATTAGGTGAGTTGCTATTATGTACAAACAATGACTTCTACCATGGATAAGGCGATCACTTGATTATTAGTCAATATTAATAAGGTGCCTATAAAACCGGTCGTCCATGATTATCTGACTTTAATGTGACAAGCGATTAAATTCCGGTCTTGTTTAAGCAATATATACAAGTGTGATAGAATATATATATACAATATGGATACATCCACCATGAGAAATACATAAATATGAAAAAACCATATATAATATATGTACGCCATCCTCACCTTGTCACTGCAATCAAATTATTGTTAGTTTAAATCGAATAAAACGATTAAATCGAATAAAACGATTCGTTGAAGATGGCTATACAAAACACAAAGAGAATGTTAGTAATGACTAGCAACAATAAACATAGCAATGAAAATAAAAGGTACAATGAAATTAACGAAAGTGAAACATTAACCCTACTTATTTACATGAATCAAATAAAAAGTGAGTTTCTACATTGTGTTGATTTAATTGAAACTCGCAATAAGAATTAGTCAAATTAAAAGTGACAAAAGGAATTAAGTAGAGTCAAAAAGATGTTTTAGGTGAGTAATCTCAGATTTATACCCTGATTTCGCTTGTTGAATCGAACAGAATCGATGCTTAGAACTCAAGAACGAATGTGTTTAGAGTGTTTGAGAGAGTGAGAGAGAGAATACGCAAGTTAGGGACAGAGAGAGACAGAATAGACGTGTCAGTTGAAAAATCGTGTCTCAGTTGAAAAATCGTGTGTGTTTTCAGAGTGAGCAAGGCACGTATTTATAGGCGCGAGGGGCACGAGGAGCAAGAAAAACCCTGCGTATATACGCAGGAGGGCTGCGTATATACGCAGGTCCTGTGTATATACTCTCCGCGTATTTTTGATTTCCTCCGATTCTTGTTTCCATAATACGTGATTTGCCTTGATTCGACGCACCTAGACACCCTTGCTCTCCAAGCAAGGAGTTCTAGAGTGTTCTAGAAGGTTCCACGTATTTCCGGATATTTTTTGTGTATTTTGTATTTTTTTTGTATTTTCTGCGTATAAAAACTTATAAAAATCATAGAAAAATGTAGAAAAATCAGAAAAATAATCTAAAAATACTGGTGAGCTCAGAAAAATTATGGAGATCACCAATATAAATTATTTTAAAAAATCCTAAAAATAGAAAATAATTAAAATAAATAAAAGAAAATGTTTTTGCCCCTTTTATTTGTCCTTTGCTCAATAGTTCCGAGTATGACCTCACGTATTTCCAACTTTTGTGAGTTCAAAGCATCTTTTCTGAGTCGAAACAATCGCGAGACGCGGTATGTTTCATCACGGATTACTCATTTGGGGAGACACATGTAGGTGTCTACACATGGAAACTTCGACCCTCATGAACATTTTTAGGTGCCAACCAAGTGAAAATAGCTTCAACTTTCGAATGATCAACATGTATCCCCGCACAAGAGACAATATAACCAAGAAAAGCGATACTTGACACCATAAAGTCACACTTTTCAAGTTTCCCATACAATTTCACATCCCTCAATTTTTCAAAGAGTAATTTTAGATGATCTAAATGTTCAATTTCAGTTTTGCTATAAATTAGAATATCATCTAAATATACCACGATGAATTTAATAAGAAAGGGACGGAGTACCTCGTTCATGAGTCGCATGAAAGAACTAGGAGCGTTGCACAGTCCAAAAGGCATCACCATCCATTCGTACAATCCTTGTTTTGTTTTGAAAGTTGTTTTCCATTCATCCCCTGCACGAATTCTTATCTGATGGTATCCACTCCGTAAATCAATATTGGAAAAGATCATAGAACCATGTAGTTCGTCCAACATATATTCCAACCGAGGCATTGGAAATCTATATTTGATTGTGGTATTTTTGACGACCCTAGAATCAATACACATATGCCAAGTACCATCTTTCTTTGGCACGAGCAAAGATGGAACGGCACAAGGACTCATGCTTTCACGAACATATCCACGATCAATCAATTCTTGAATTTGTCTTTCAAGTTGTTGGCTTTCTTGAGGATTGCATCGATAAGCGGGCTTGTTTGGGAGAGGTGCGCTTGGTATCAAATCAATTGCATGTTATATTCCCCTTAAAGGAGGTAATCCCTTAAGTAATTCATCAGGGAACACATCTTGAAACTCGTCCAATAACTCAAGTAATTGTTTATTAGAGTGCGTGATTGGATTAGTAACCAAGCTATGTTTGACAACAAGAAGATATCCTTTCCTTTCAGCATCAAGTTCCACAAGAATATCTTTAGAGTTAAGGAGAAAAATACCTTTTTCTTGTTGTTGAATACCCTTAGGGATCGGTTTCTTGGTGCTTGGATGCAATTTGTATTTCTTCCCGTCCATGGAAACCGTATACACATTAGTTTCTCCATCATGAATCACCTTCCTATCAAACTGCCATGGTCGTCCAAGAAGAAGATGACAAGCACCTATTGGTAAGATATCACACCAAATTTCAACTTTATAAGGTCCTATGGTGAAAGGCACCAAAGATTGTCGTTGAACGTTCAGACCACTGGAATCATCGACCTAACTCAACTTGTAGGGTTTGGGGTGTGGTCTCGTTTCAAGATTCAACTTGTCCACCATTGCTTGAGACGCCACATTAGTACAAGAACCACTATCAATGATGACACTACAACCCTTATCTTGGACAAGTGCAATAGTACGGAATAATTTCTCTCGTTGAAGATCGTCATCCCCTACATTAGAGTGCAAGATTCGCCTTATAACAAGCAATTGAGCGTCGTCATGAGTGAAGCAATCAAATTCTTGATCAAGATTTTCGTTGGAGATGTCTTCTTGAGGGTTTTCTTGGTCCAAGATTTCAGCATCTTGAAATTCTTGGATTGTCAAAGCCTTCTTATTTGGACAATCTTTCTTTAGATGACCTCCCCCATGGCAATTGAAACACTTTCGTCGATCCTCTATATCATTGTTGCCTTGAGGAATGGATGACGCAATCCCCTTCGAAATTGGTGTGGGTGTAGGAACACCAGAAGATATAGTCGAGGATTGAGTCCCCTTGAAAATAGGTCGTTGACTATATGGAAGATTTCGTTCTATCTTCTTTGCTTTACGACACATATCCTCAAAATCAATAAAGTGCGCAAGATCAAGTTGATTAGATATGTACCGTTTAAGTCCTCGTTGAAAACGTGCCATATTTTGTGCATCTTTCTCCGCAATGTCACAAAGAAGAGTGAGTCTTTCAAATTCCCGCATGTATTCGCGAACGGACTTGTTGCCTTGAATTAAAGAAGTCAACTTTAGGTAATTTTGGTGCTCGAAATCCCTAGGAACAAACTTGTGGATAACTTCCTCCTTTAATTGTTTCAAGGAATAGATTGGGTATTGTTGCTTTTGATGACCAAGTTCTTACACATGGTCGAACCATAAGGATGCATGCTTTGTTAATCTTAGAATTGCTACCCTGCAACTAGTAACATCATAATATTCTTTAAAAGCAAAGTAACGATCTAGTTGCCTTACTAATTGTGGACTTGTTCGGGCTCCAGTGTACCATCAAATTCTAGAATATCCGTGATCTTGATGTTCTTGATGTCATCATGACGAGTTGGACGTTCCTTCTCATCCTCATCTGAACCTTGGAATTGAGCAAAATATCCTGAATTGCGCTTTTTATCCATATTTTTCATTGCGTCAATTCTGCCCGGTTGAACGTTGATGCTTTTTTGAAGAGTGTCACGAGTGGATTTCAAGTCCTTGTGTAGTGATGACACCATTGTATTTATACTTGCAATTGCCTTGCTAAGTTCATCAAATCGTTGATCCATTATTTGTAAAAAAAATCCGGTGAAATCGCCTCAAAAAACGTGTAGAACTCCCCAAAGAATCGTTGGCTCTGATACCAAATTCATGTTGATTTATAAGGAAAGAATCCTCACAAATCTAAGAAACTAAAGAACGAGTGTTTTAATTGTGTTTAAAAACTGAAAATAACTTCAAATCTTTAAGGGACTCGAAGGATCTTAACTCACAAAGTGGAACCAGCTCCTAAAAGGAACAACCGACAATGTAGCTAATCAAGTGAATTTCGGACCAACCACAAAACTCACAAGGTTTTCTCTGAATTAACAAAGAGGAATTTTTAACAAGAATAATCTGAATTTTTATTAAAGAACTCGAACCTATTTATAATACAAAATAATATCTAAAACTAACTAAGATATTTATGAAAAGATATAAATCTTATCCAGAAAATATCCTAACTAACAAATATCCTAACTAACTAATAAATATCCTAACAAACTAATCTAATCTAAACTAATTCGTACCAAATAAAATAAAATAAGCTAAATCTAATTAATCCTAACAACCAGATATATCTAGATTTCTTCATCCTTCCAATATTATTCCAAAGTCGAGCTGATCTTCTTTTTGCACGTGATTTCCTTCAAGATATGTGACCATTCGAAAATAACTATCCTAATATTTATTGTTAATTTCTAGATCAATAGGATAATTTTCCTAAATAGCCAATGAATCCTCATCACAAAGTACCCTGTACTTGCAAAATATACGCGTTAGTTTTACCTGCACCTGCGGTTGAATATATGTTTGCTTGCTTGTCTCTAATGTTAACACTTTTTTTACGTCCTCCACATATGGTTCTGATTCCACCGGGGCTCCGTGCTTCGATCTTTGGTGGGAATTTCCACCTATGGTTCTGATTCCACTAGGGATTCTCTACTACTACCAGGTTGTCCGCCTCAATACTTCCATTAGGACTTCCTAGGGAACTATTATCTCAATGTCCACTGAGATGCCTCTGTTAGGACTTCATGGGGAATTACTACGCTGTCCGTATCGATGCCTCTGATTGGACCTGGTGCTTGCTTGAACTTTTTTATCCCATCTCGACTAGTCGTCTGGGAAGATTAACATACTTGTAACGTAGCGTATAGCCACGATCGCGTATAGTGAATGTCTTTTTGCTAGTGCATACTTGATCTATTGTATCACATCTTGGCTAGTAGTCCGGGAAAACAAAACTTGAGGTAACATCACGTATAGCAACGATCGCGTACAACGAATGTCTTTTTGCTGGTGGATGCTTGATCTATTGTTTCCCATCTCGGCTAGTCATCTGGGAGAATTAAACTTGAGGTAACGTCGCGTATAGTCACGATTGCGTATAGCAATGTCTTTTCGTAAATGCTTGCATTGCGTATACATAATCGGGCTAACGCTTGGCATTTGCGAGGATGTTACGACTTCGATTGGGGAAAGTGTGCTTTGACTTTGATCTGCTTTCGACCTTCACTTGATCGTGGCTATTGTTTTGTTGTGACTTTACATTCGCTTACGGCTTGTCGTAGCTCAATAGGTGTATTTTTTGTAGCAATTTGATTATTTTCGAGCCCATTTTCTTGCTTAGTTGGTGCTTATGGCGTATGAGCGAATGTATACACCTTCTTGAAATCCTTGTTGTATATAGAATTTGTGAGTGAAATTGTGRATTCTGCTAGCCGTGTGCGTTCACTAGGAAGAAGAAGTGCACATTCTCAACCTTTKGTTGCTTGCTTATTGTTCTTATTGCTAGGAAATTGTGTATTTTGGTCATTGTGCTTGAACCCAGCTGAGGTGAGTTTCATTGCCTTTTTCTTGTATGTTTTCTTTGAATGCTTGTGATTTTAACCACATCTTGCTGTAGGTGGAGTGGCGCCAATGGAGACGAGTGGGGAACGCGAGATTGAGGAGGTTTGCTGCAACAGCTGTGCTTGCCAAGAGGCGGTGTCTTTTCTGGGGACCTCAAAGGTCTGTCTTGTACCTTGGGGAGCGTGTAGTGAGGCAGCATTGCCTTTTAGAGCCTATAGTGCCTCGGGATCCTCCATTCACCATGATGGATGAGGAGTTGATGGTCACCACGCTGTCCAACGAGGCGGCGGGGTACCAACTACTGCTTGGCGACAAGGGTCAYGATGCCTATGGACGTTTCGTGGAGGAGCGGCTAGCCCCATCGTCGAGCTTTTTTGCCGAGGTATGAGTCTAGCTTATCCATGCCTTGTCTTGTGCACTAACTCAAGCTTAGCTTGTGCAGCCTGATTATGACCTCGGTGAGATCCCCTTTGCTGACTTGAGGATCTGTCCTGGATTGGA